>CM046466.1:18161194-18339569 GCA_025506415.1 Flaveria robusta | reverse complement strand
TGATAGAACCTTCGCATCTCAGGACACTTAGACTTTTTATGATAGCCCTCCCCCTAACTGAAGCAGTTCCTCTGCACCTGATTCATAACCTCCTCATTTGACTTATTACCTTATAACCCGACTATACCTCTGCACCTAATACATCACCTCCATAGAATCCCCCGATAAAGTGTCGCACCCCGGTTTTGGGTCACCCGGGGCGTGTGAATGGATCGGGATTGTTTGATTATTCTATTTAGAAATCAATTTCGAAGATGTGTTTTGGCAGCGGAATGTCATTTTAATAACAAAGAAACCATGTTAAATCTCAAAACTGAATCATTTACTGATTTATAAGATGTTCAACAAAATCTTATCTATATATACAAGCCACAATATTTCTTAAAACTAGATGTTCCATCGTTTCGTTTAACTTGTTACACTCAAATATTGACGTTAGATACACCATCGAGTTTATACTGTGGCATGTTCTAAGTCGCATTCAATCATACTTTACTTTAAAAGGTTTAAAATTCAATATCAGTGTTATGCTGGTGAATATCATTTAGTAGACCTAAAGTTGTTTTCGTAGTCAAGCATGAATTATTAATTTAGATTAATAATGCTAGTTTCATAGGATGGATATGTAAATAAATATACTGTTAATAATGCCATATCTTTATCCATTTCAAGTGTTTTTTGTTACAAATTCATCTTTATCTCTACTTAATTATGATTAATTTGAATGTTGTAGTTTTGGATGGTTGGTTGATGATTTCAATAGAAAACAAACAAGAAATGCATGAATTTTAGAAATTAGAGGCTGTTATGGTTATGAGTGATTCTGTCAGGACCATAATATGCATCAGTTACTTTTTCTTGTGCATTATGCTCATGACTGATTCTATCATGGCCATAAAACATTTTTGGAGCAAAAACCCTTCTTCTTCTTCATTTGGGGGAGACGAATTTGGAGGAAAAAACCCTAGTTTTTTCCATTCTTGTGACCACTTTGAAGGAGTTCTTTCAAGAGTTCAAGAGAGGTTGAAGATCAAGCATTTCAAGGGAAGATTCAAATTAACACAACCCACCTCTACTCATCTTTGGTTAGAAATCTCTAGATTATCATGTTTTCTTCATTCTGTGAGTTTGGTTGGGTTTTGTAAGCCTTATAGGGCTAAACACTCTTTATCACTTAGATTAGATGAAGTTTAGCATACTTTGGACATATTACTTTTAACTTTTGGTGAGGATTAGGTTAATGTTTATTTCAAGGTTATGAATTTCTTCAATGATTGGTATGTTTGTTGAACTTTATGAAATGATGAATCTTGTGGGTGTTATAATCACATATTGTTGGAAAACTTTGTGTTTTAGAACATCTATTCATGAGATACATACATTAGTGTGTGGTTTATGGCATTTGACTAGGAATGGTAAATGATTATTAATTATTGGTCAAGTGAATAAGTTTGCATCCAAATACATATGTTTGTGAAAACCATTGTGTTTGTTATAAATTTTCTTAACATTGTTTATCTGCAACCATAGATATGCATATATTTATGATTCATGTATTCGTGTTAGGACTTCATAAATTGAAAGATTTACATAGCTTTTGTTACATTACGAGAATGAGGTGGTTACCATGTGTTCATCGTGTTAACTTTCCAAAGATTTTGTGGGTTTGGTATCCTTGACGTCCTAACCATCTTTAATTTTAGCCTAATTATATCATTAGTTCTTCATGGCATAATTTTAGGTGGCTATTATGTGTTATCGTTCTAGCTTTCAACAAATTATATAAGAGATAACCTTGACAGGAGGTCTAGTTTACACCGTGTTTCTTGTGTAGAAAATGATCTCACCATAGGTTCATGTATTTTGTCATTATTTTTAAGCGGATTCGAAGTCTAAGTGATATCCTCCTTTGATTGATTATCTTCATCTTCATTTATTCTCTCAATTAGTTTATTTTTAGTTAAATTAGTTAATTATAAATTTCACAAATCATCTTTAATCGGCTAGATAATGACAAAGACTTAGTATCAGGAGCTCTTGTGTCCACGGATCGATACTTGATTCTTACCAAAAGCTATACTACTATTCAATAGGTACACTTGCTTATTGTGTGTGTAGTTAGTCATAAGGTGAAAATCATTTTTATAAATTAAAGCTTAATTGTGTAAATCCATTATTAAAATATTTATATATCAAAACACACATCAGGATGAAATACACATTAAGATCTTTCGTCGTGCACTAGTTATACTTTGTTATTGGATCCTATGGGACCGTTAATGCCTAGGGAGTTGTAATCCTTTGGGCACCAAAACCATTACAAGCCATGCTTAGGTATAATACCCCTTTCAGAGTCCTACTTATCACATGCGCATTATTCTGATCAGTTCACCCGTAAAGTCTTAGTCTAAAGCTTGTCATGCATTTCACCAACATGCGTTAAAAATTAAATATTACTCATGTTGGTTTTCAAGATAACGGTGAATCTCAAGGATTTTAGGAATTTCATTTTCAAATGACAAACGTATTCACCTTAAAATCAAGTTGCTTCTGGTCTTATGTTACTTCCCGATGACGTAAGTAACATATCAACTATCCTCTAAGCTAGAATGTGTTCTAGAAACTTCACGTAGATTCGAATCCTTGTTTATCGAACATCAGGTCGCAAAACAAATCGAAATGAATCTTGGGCATGGATACCAGGTTAAGTGTGTGTTTATGGTGTGACATGGAGAAAATGAGTAGAATGCTTGCCTTTATATTACAAATAGAGTATAATCAAGTAAGTATGATAAAGAGATGAAAAATGGTACAAATAAAAAAAAGCTAAAGTAACGAATGATAACGCGGGCCCAAAATGCTAAAGATTACATGTGAAAATTAAAGTATGAAGTATTACAATATATTAAAAAAGAGATTTGTATTTGTTGCATACTTACAAGCTAAAGGAGTATTGCATTTATTGTAAGCCCTTGACTTGTTTATTCTATTGAAGCATCTAACGAGATATGGCTACGTTCTATACACCAACGAGACCATTGGAAATCAGGGTATTACACTAACATACTTATGGCATTGTGAATTTGGCCACATAAGGAAGATATGCTTATCAATGCTCTAACCTAATGGAATCCCAAAAACTGTCAATTCAGAGCCTTTGATGTATTTTAATAATGTCTTGATGTTAGGTTTTGAAGGACCGGTGAAGGTGTTCAATGCAAATCAGTTTCACAATGAGGAGAGATTAGAACACGTAACAGATCAAATAGGAAACTGGAACCTTTATAGTGATACTAAGAACACAAGTAAACAAAGAGAGACAGAAACTTAAGAACAACACACAGATTGGTTTTCAAGGATAAAGTATATTGCTCTCAAGTTCTTTACAAGTGTTACAAAGCATAAAAATAAAATTCAAGGACCTGAGATACTTTATACTGCATCCTGCAGCTGGCCATACTTTGAAGGCCAGCTGGAAACACTAATCTAGAAAACAAGATCAATGTAAAGTCAAAGGCAGATTGCCTTTTGACTAGTGACTATGACATGCCATAGCTTACATCCTAATGTAATACAAAATGGATAAAAGTACATAAAGTAGAAAGCTGACTCAAAAACCATAATCTACAGCTTCCTAAAGCATGGACCTTTTCTCCAACTTGTATAAGTTGGTGAGTCTGCAGAGTGGCAGCGGAAAGTTGGTCAGCTTTTCTGAAAAGTGTGTGATCAGAGAAAGCATGTCTTCTCTGTCTTCGGAAGAAATCAGTCTTCTATCTTTGAGGCTTCGAAAGACTTTGTCTTCTAAGCTTCGAAAACTTCATCTTTGGCTTCAGAAGATTTGGTCTTTGGCTTCGAAAGATTTTACACTTAGTGTAATTTCTTTGCAGTGTGTAAAACTTTCGAAGTAACTTCTACCATGCATAAAGTGCATGCATGCAGGAAGCACCTTGACTGTTTTGAGTGCATCAGCCTCTTTTCAAATACCTTACAAACTCCCCCTAGGCTGATGCTACCAAAACAGAAAGGATGCTTAGCAGTTTGCAGTCCTTATGTCTTGATCAGTTGTAGATTCAAGACATAGTTGGTCTTTCAGATGCAATAGGCTCTACTTTGAATGGAGTTGATTGATCAGCCTTTTGTGCACTTTCTCAGGATGTATTACTCATCCTGAGATGTTGAGAAGGATGCCTTGGACTTCTTTTTCTTCCTTTTGTCCCTTCTGATGGCCATCCTTTTCCGCACTCTATACTTCAACTGAGGAGTGTAGCCTGTAGCACCAGTTTGGCTTTCTGTATTCTCCTCAGTTGGGTCCTTATCCCCCATTGATTCAGAAGAAAGGGATTTAGAACCCTGTTGTGGGTCAGAAGATGAAGTTGGCTTGGGTGTAGCTTCAGGTTCAGGTTGTGTTGTCTCTTCAATCCTCACCTCAACTTCAGGTGCAGCTAGACTGGTGGAGAATGCAAGTCAACAAGCTAACCTTCTTTAATCTTTTGCTTGATACTCCTGATGTACTCATCCATTGTGGATAGAGACATAGGACCAAGTCCCTTCCAGAGAACCCATACAGCTTCAAGAAGCTCAACATCTTTAGTCTGTCAGCAGACTTCTTTTCTTTTGCTCTAATGGTGGCTCTTGTTTTAGTAGCCTCTTCTCTCATCTTTCTCTTAACAGCTTTTCTTTGAGTTTGAGCCTCTACATCAAGCTGTTTGAGGTACTCAAACTCAATATATCATATGAGAGTGGTTGAGAGCTGCTACCTGGTAGAGACCTGTAGCACTCAGATAGGCTATCATCTTCTATCTTTCTTGTTCTGCCTATCTGAGTTTCTTCGTTTCTTCTTACTACCACAGACTCCTTCTCAGGACTTCATGAACTGGAGAGAGACAGGAGCTTTCTGTGTTTCTTTTTTCTTTTCTCTTCTTTGATTTTGAGGAGCAGTTCCTGCTGCCTCAGCCTCCTTCCTCTCTTTATACAGCTCTTTGTCTGCCAGTTCATCTAATTCTGCCAAGGGAGAGAGATAATTTCATATATGTTGTTATTCCTAAGTCCTAGATAGTTCAATCTGGCTTCTCTTAACTCATCATTTTAAGTATCAGGCCTATGAGCAGCCCTGATTGCAGCTTGCATGAAGCTTGGGACTTCTCCAGATTTCTTCCCCTGGCCTTCCTCTTTCCTTTCTCTCTTCTCCTACTCAATCTCCCCAGGAGTTATTTTCCTTTCCCTTTGTCAATTGCTGGCCTATATGACTAGGTGGAGAGAGTTTTGGCCACACTGATGGTTTTTTGATGAGCTTGAGCTCTGGCAAAAGAGAGGTTGTGATTCACCTTCACCTGCATGTGTCACTAAGGGTACTGGGTGCTGAGGGTGAGCCTATCTCAAGGTTCACAGGTTCTCTACTCGGCCTTTAACTGAGGTTTTCCCATTCGAAGCTAATCTTAAGGTCTGCCTCAGTATCCAGTTGACCAACATTTTTCCCTGCTAGCCTCTGTCTATATAGTTGAGCTTTTTGTCTGAATTCCTTTAGCACCCATTCTTGAATCAGACTCAGCTAACCTGCCAGCCTCTCTGTTTTGGCTTGGATTGATGAGGGGCAGGTTAACCAAGTTCATACCATCATGGAAACTCAGGGTCTGAAAGTTTGAAGAGTTCCTGCTGCCCCTGAGCTCTTGATAGCACCAATGCCATTCTTGAGTTGTCATACCACCATCCCATTATTGGATTTTCAGCTAGATGGGATGGGGCAGACATAGACATTGGAATTCCTTCCTCAAACAATGTTGAAATATGGCCTCCACATTAGTGTGAGCCTAAGAAGTTGTTGAGTCTAGACAACTGCAAGAAGTTGTTGAGTCCTGGACACTTGCATAGGTGAGCGGAGGTCAAGTCCACTACTTCCACAGGTTCTTGTGGACCTGGTTGAGTTTGTCTTAATGGTCTCTCAGCTAACTTGCCCTTGAGATTGGTGATCTTAAGTTGCTGGTCATTGACCTTCTTCTGTAAGGTAGTCACTTGAGATTCCAAGTAACTGACCTTGGAGACTAAAGAGGTGCATAGTTCTTCAAGTTGTTGCACCTTTAGTTTTAGACTCCCCTCATCTTCAGGTGAAGAATCATGGGGGGATGAGAGAATTGGACTTATGTCCTCTTCCTCATCACCAGCATAGTATTTTTGGCTGCTGGATTTTCTCTGCTCACTGACAGCTTCAAGTGAAGTGTCAATGGGCTGAGTTGCCATGTTTGAGGTCTGAATGATGTAATCACTAGCAATAGTGAGAGCCTCTTCCATATAGACCTCCTGAACTTGTTCAGGGAGATCCACCTCAGTTTGGGGTGGATGATGTGGGCTAGACATGGGAGTGGCAGGAGCACTCATCTCTCCTTGAGCAAGGGTGGAGAAAAGAGAGACTCATGGTACTCACTGAATCCCATGTCTTCATCATCATAGAATTCAAGGTTAGGAATTGGTTGGTTGAGATCAAGAGGCTGGGGATGGTAACTGTCCCCTGAAGGTTGTTCACTAGAGTTTTGAGACTCTGAGTGAAGGCTTAAGGCAGTTGGGGTTATAAGCTCATCAGGCTGAGCATGAGGAACCTCAGCACTGATAATATGAGAGATGGGAATGGTTTGCTCCTCAAGGGAAGTGGGAGCTCCAATGTCCAATTCCTCTTGCATGGGTGATAGTATAGGGGCCTGCTCAGACTGAATAGCTTGAGCAGGGGTTCGTTTGTGTTTTCTTGAGTAGCTGATGGTTATTGTAGGTTGAGATGGTGGTTGAGAAACAGCAGGGTGGGTTCAACACTAGCTGGTGCTGCTAGGTTTCACCTTGAGCATGATCTCTAACATTTTGGGGACAAGGGCTGTTTCTACCCAAGAGAATCCCATAGTTGGTTTTCTCATTATTTTAAGATGCCGGGCTTCATCTGTCCCAATTTTAGAATTCTACCTGTTCCACTCAATGTGAGCCCAGTTCACAGTTAAAATGTGCTGGACATATCTAGGGAACATGTACTATTCTAGGGAGTCTAAGTTTGAAAGCAAATTAAGGTAAATAAGTGTGAATACCTGAACTTGACCCCCTGAACCAGTCCATGGACTATGAAGGACATATACTCAGGAATCTGGTCCCATCCTTCATGTTTGTTTGATAGGCTGTGTATGATGACATGGAGTAGGTACTTCCACTGGGAAGAGACCTTCCCTTTCCTGAAAGTTTTGACTGAAAAGTCTCCCTCATAATCTATCTACTCAAAATACTGATTTTCAGCAGATTTGGGGAAGGACAAATAACCTTCTGCATCATCCAGTTGAAGATGGGTGTTGATGATGGCCGGAGTGATAAAGATTGTCCTCCCGTGCACTGTGGCAGACAGTGCCTTCTCCCCATCCATGGTGACCTCTTGGCAGGTCCGCCAGAAGATGATTCTCATAGAGAGGAGGATCAATGGTGAGGGAGGTGAAGTAGTTTGTCAAAGAAAGAAAACGAAAAACCTCTGAGAAACCAGGATCTTTCTCAGAGTTACACAGAGCAACCTGATTGTGTTGCCTATGAAGTTGCATGGAGAAATCTGGTTGGTTTCTGCGATTTTGGTTGGCCATTTTAGAGAGCTTCGTCGTGAAGGAAGATAAGAACAAAGGCGGTTTCTGGGTGAATTTAGGTTATCAAAATGTTGCAAATGAAGAGAGAAAAATGAAAGAGGGTTAAACCGTTGAGTATATATATGAAATGGATTTGAGACAAAGTTAACGAGAAAGGATAAACTTTGAAATCCGGATGTCGGTCCCACCTCTGAAAAAGTGCTCAAAAGTAGTTTTCTTGGAAGTCGAAAATCTTCCGAAAGTAATTTGGCTTCGGAAGATATTTCTAAAAGTTTTGAAAATTTTGCTTCGGAAGAAATACTTAGAGTATTTCTCACTTCAGAGAGATAAGTACTTTTGGAAGAAAATTGTTCTTAAATAGCATGTGAGTACTTATGAAAAATTTGACTTCGGAAGATACTAAGAGAATTTCTTCCGAAGGCAAATTATCATAGGAAGTTATTTTATATTAATGACATAATTTGCTTCCGAAAGTAACTTAGTTTCTTCCGAAATGGAAATGATGTTCAAAATTTTTCAAAAATCTAAGGAATATTTCTAAAAGACTCTTCTTCTAAAATAGTTAGGGGCTTATGAAGGTGATAAAATAGACAACTAAGGACACATAGATTTTAGAAATAATATTGAATTTAAGTTTTAAGAAAAAGCTACTCAAAGTTAATCATCCCAATAGCTGATATGAGATACTTAATCTCTGTTCATCAAAAGCTTTGGTGAACAGATCAGCATATTGTTCATTTGTGTGAACTTTGACTAGTTTGATAAATCATTTTTCAAATTATGTCTAATTAAATGATACCTGATATTGATGTGTTTGGTCCTTGAGTGCTGCACAGGATTCTCTATAATAGAGATAGTACTATTCTTTTCTATGTGGTTAGGAGTCTTCTTGAAGTTGAATCCATAGTCTAGCATATGATTATGAATCCAAAGCACTTGAGCATAGTAGCTAGCAGCAACAATGTATTCAGCTTCAGCAGTTGATGGAGATACACAGGATTGTTTCTTGTATTGCCATAAGACTATCCTTCCACCAAGAAATTGACATCCCCCTAATGTAGATTTTGCAGTCATGTTGCAGCCACCATAGTCACTATCTGTATATGTATACAGATTGAAGTCAGAATTCTTTGGATACTAAAGGCCTAGTGATGGAGCACCTATGAGATATCTTAGAATTCTCTTGACAGCAACCAGGTGTGACATCCTAGGGTTGGCTTGATATCTAGCACAAATACATGTGGCAAACATGATATCAGGCCTGCTGGTAGTGAGGTACATAAGAGTTCCAATCATAGCCCTGTAGAGATGTTCATCCACACATTCCCCCTTAAGGTCAGGTCCAAGGGAGTGGTTTCTTGCTAAGGGAGTCTTTGCAACCTTGTAGTCAGTCATGCTAAATCTTGTTAGTATGTCCTGAACATACTTTGACTGACTTATGAAGATGCCATTGTCAACCTGCTTCACTTGAATTCCTAGAAAGAAATTGAGTTCCCTATGGCACACATTTCAAATCTATTCTTCATCAGCTTCTCAAGTCTTTGCAGAGCTTTGGATTAGCTGACGCAAAGATAATGTAATCAACATAAACTTGAACCAGCATCAAGTCATTTCTTGTTCCTTTGATGAAGAAAGTTCCATCTATAGTACCCATTCTGTAACCATGTTGACATAGGTACTGGGATAGAGTCTCATACCACTTCCTTGGAGCTTGGTGCATCCCATAGAGAGCTTTTTCAAGCTTGCAGACATAATCAGGATGATCTGGATCTGCAAAACCAGGTGGTTGTTTGATATACACCTCTTCATCAATCACCCCATATAAGAAAGCACACTTGACATCAAGTTGGTAGACCTTGAATTCTTGGATACAGCAAAGGCTAGGAATATCCTAACAGCTTCAAGTCTTGCTACTGGAGCAAAGACATCAGTGTAATCAATCCCTTCCTCTTGAGTATACCCTTGAACAACTAGTCTTGCCTTGTTCTTGATGACAAGTCCTCTATCATCTTTCTTCTTCCTGAACACCCACTTGGTTCCTATGGTAGTCTTCCTTGAAGGAAGAGGACATAGGTTCCAAACCTTTTGCTTTTCGAATTAAAGCAACTTTTCCTGCATAGCTTCAACCCAACTTCCATCCTTTAGAGCCTCCTCAACTTTCTTTGGCTCTACTTGGGATAGAAAACAAGAGTAGAGACAAACATTTTTGTCATTGGTTTGTCCTCTTGTTCTTACCCCCTTGTCAACTTCACCAATGATGTTTGTGGTGGGGTGAGACTTGTGGATCCTAAGTTGAGGGATCATAGCAAGTTGGTTGGAGAGATCTAAATTTGAAAAATTTTGATTAGGCAGAGTAGATTCTCTCACCACATCAGCACACTTATCAAGGGAGACTTGATCCAATGAGTGTGTGACATCATTGAAGTTGTCTTCTATGGAATGATTGTCAGCATCAAGGAACTCTTGATCACTGTCACCATTACCACTTCCTTCTACATTTGAAGCTCCTTCCCTTAGGTTATGTGCCTCTGAGCTAGAATTTGATGGCACTTCAGATGTATCAGCTGGATTTGTCATAGTTGTGCTGATAGGAGCTCCATTTGTAGAATTTGTTACCACTGGAGCTGAAGTAGATTGATTTGAAGGTCTTCTCTGCTCAAATCTTGGGTTAGGATCTTTTGTTGATAGGTTACCTGTAGATCCTGAAACATTCTCACAAGACTTGTTAAAACAGTTGGTAACTAAATCAAGATCAAACAGCCAATCTAGACCAAAACCTCTCACACAAGGAGTGTGTTCATTGAAAGTCACATTGGCTGACTCATCAACTATTTTAGTTCTGAGATTGTATACTCTATAAGCCTTGGATTGAGAAGAGTATCCAATAAAGTATCCATCATCTTATTTCTCATCAAATTTGGCTATTTGATCTTTGGTATTCAAGATTGTGCAAGGACATCCAAATGATCTGAGGAAACCAATGAAAGGTCTCCTTTTGTGCCGCAGTTCATAAGGAGTCTTACCATGAGTCTTAACTACTAAAACTTTGTTCTGCACATAGCAAGCAGTGTTCATTGCTTCTGTCCAGAAGGTGATAGGCAGTTTAGAGTCAGACAACATGGTTCTTGCAGCTTCAATTAGTGTCCTGTTTCTCCTCTCAGCAACACCATTTTGCTGAGGAGTCCTGGCAGCACTATATTTTCTTGAAATACCCTTTTCATCACAGAATATATCAAGGATTTGGTTCTTAAATTCAGTTCCTTGATCACATCTTATGATCTTGACCTTGTGATCAGATTGATTCTTAATCTTCAGAATGAAATTCTTTAAGATTTCAGGAGTCTCATCCTTAGTTCTAAGGAAAAAGACCCAAGTAAATCTAGTAAAATCATCTGTGATCACTAAACAGTATGAGGTCCTTCCTAGACTCATTACATTGGTGGGGCCAAAAATATCCAAATGTAACAAGTGTAGGGGAGTAGTGATGGAGTTTCTTTCCTTTGGCTTGTGAGATACCTTATGCTGCTCCCCTATCAGGCATATAACACAATGATCATCACTTGTAAACTCTTTCTTTGGCATTCCAGTTACCAAATCATTCTTAATTAATTTATTCATGTTTTTAAAGTTTACATGGCACATTCTTTTATGCCAAAGAAAAGACTCAACTATTTGCTTTAGACAGAAAGCAAGACACTTCTCCCGAAGGGGAAGTTTCATGCAAATCCATCTTGTATATGTTCCCTTTCCTGGGGGCTTTGAGCAGTATATGCTCCTGAGGAATGACTACCCTAGGCTTGAGAACAATGCACTCATGCTCAATAAAGAGCATGTTATGCTTTTGATCATAAAATTAGGATACACTCAGTAGATTGTATCCAATCTCCTTGACAAAGTTTACCTTCTCAATGCAAAGCTTACCATTTATGACCATGCCCCTTCCAGTAATGTAACCTCCTGCATCTCCTCCAAAAACAACAGGCCCTCCATCAAATTTCTCAAAATTTTGGAGTAGAGAGCCATTGCCTGTCATGTGCCTGGAACAGCCACTGTCAATGATCCACACATTCCTGTTGGTCTTTAGCTATTCCTGCACAAAAAAAGATGATTAGTTATATTTGAAAACCCAAGCCTTGCTGGTCTTGGGCTCATCAATATTAACAGAAGACAATAAAATAGTAATTGATCCTATGTTCAAGCTTTGAGGATCAGCAGCGGTTGTTGATGAAGAACTTTCAATCACATGGTGTTTCTTCGTTTTCCCACCACCTTTGGAAGCTTAGACTTGACCTTCAACACTTCAGAAGTTTTGACAACTTCGAAAGTTTTGGAGACTGGACCTGCGGAAGATCTTGCTTTCACTGCAGCAGGCTTCAGTATTTCGAAAGCATTCCTTTCTTCCGAGACCAATTTTTCTTCCGAAGGCAAGTTTTCACTTGTCTTCTTCTTCACTTTGGAGCTTCCGGGAGGAAAAGCTTTTCTTTCAGAAGCTGGCTTCTTCTTGATCTTCTCAGAAGTTTTCTTCTTGATCATGTGGACAGTGCTTTTAGGATTGTAAATGCAATCCTTAGCCAGATGAGAAGTATCGCCACACATGACACAATCCATCTGTATTATTCTGGAAGTCTTCCTTTGAGAGTAAGACTGATCTTGATCTCTCTCCATTTCCATCTTCTTCTTCACAGATGAAGTAGCACACCTTTTAGAGAGTGACTTGCTATTAGATATGGATGGCTCAGGTTGTGCAGCAGTGGTACACAACAAATCAGCATTCTTCTTGTTGTTGGGATGATTTTGACAAGAACTAGAACCCCTGGTACTAGGATTCATAGTTGAGTCTTCAGCCTTTACCACTTCAAATCCTTTAGAGATGAACACTTGTTTCTGCTTAGAGATGAAAGTGGCCTTGATCTCTTGAGCTTTCTTGGACTTTCTCTTGGCTCTTCTGATCAAGTTTTTTCTCTTGGACTTTGTCAACCCAACAGAATTTCTCTCCTCAGGAGAACAGTGACCCTTCTTAGGATGATCTTCTTCACTCTTCTCAGATCCATCCCTCATTATCTCCTCTTCATACTTTTCACTCATGGGGTCTATGAGGGGTAGCTCATCTTCACAAGTTCCACACCTTGGAGATCTTACTGATAGTAAGGAGTGTGGAGGAGTAATCTCAGTAGATCCCAGTCCCTGCTTATTCTAGTAATAAACTTTGGCATGCAGAGATGAGGATATCATGTTCTTGAAGGTGTCTTCTTCAAGAACACATTTTTCTACCCTGGCTTTGCTGTTCACAAGCTCAGTCTGGCATTCAGTTAACTTAGTGATGAGATCTTTGATCTGAGTCCTGTAGTTAGTGTGTTCATGTTTAAAAGTGAAAATGGTTTTCCCTAAATCTTTTATTTTTAGTTTATATTCATTTTCAGCTCTTTTGAAATCAGATTTTAAGATATTTAAGGACTCAAGATCAGATCTTATCTCTAAGTTATAGGACCTGTATCTATTTACTTTAGCAATACATTCAGGAGTACAAAGATGTTCCAATACCTTGGCTTCATCATGATCTGCCATCAGTGCTTGGTTTGGAGATGCATCTTCAACCTGAAAGCTCCAGTCATAGCCTCCTTCTTCAACAGCAACTATAGCTTGCTGCTTTGGCTTCTCATTCTGGTTGGCTCCTTCAGTGTAGTTTGGTCTGGTTTGTGCTTGGCCACCATTTGTTCTAGGCGCCTTGAACTCCCTAGCAAAGTGTCCCATTTGGTTGCATTTGAAACACTTTACCTTGCTTTTGTCCAGTTCAAACTTTCCACTGGCTGGATTGCTAGGAAACTTCCTCCCTGTTCTCTTGTAGAACTTTTTGGCTCTGTGAGTGAGAAGAGCCATCTGCTGGACTATCTCCATATACTCCAGATCATCTGGATGGATACAGTCCAGGTCTTCAAGTGTGAAAAGAAAGTTGCCTGAACTCTTATCAGCAGACACAAAGACATGAAAAGAGCTTGTCTCTTAGAATGGACTTCCTTGAATGTAGCTCTCCCTTGGTGTCTCAGGAAAGGTGATAAAAGAACCCTTTTGAGAGTTGTCAGTTTAGCAGATGAGATGATGCTGTGGTTCTCTACAATCCCTTTTAACCACATGGAGGGCTGAAATCTGCTGATTGCTGGAATTACCAGATGGATTTTGCATGTTCATCTCCATCTGGTAGCCACTGAGGATACCATACAACTCTGTAAGAGTAAGAGTCTTGAGGTTCTCAGTCCTCTTGATAACAACACGGTAATGGGTCCACTGTCTGGAAAGAGAGGACATGAACTTACTCACAATGTCCCTGTTCTCAAGAGTTACTCCAACATCCATTAGAGTATCCACAATCTCAACATACCGGAAGTATTGTTGAGTCATGGTTTCACCTGTCTTGCAGGTGAAATTCTCAAACTACTGCTTCAAGAGGTCCTTTTTGTTCTCTTTTGTTTCATAGGACCCCTCATACATGAGCTTTAGTGCATCCCATAAATGCTTGGTAGTTTTGCACTTCTTGAAGCCCTGTAGATGGAGTTAGGAAGAGCAGTTTCGAGGGCAGTCATGGCCTTCTGATCAATATCAATCTTTTTTCTATCTTCTTCAAAATAATCAGCCACCTCTTTTGGAATCATGCCACCTCTAGCAACAGCTGAAGAGGTCCATGGAATGTAAGGTCCGGAGACAACAAATCCCACATCCTGCAGTTTTGTGACTTGATGAAGCCTTCCATTCTTTGACACCAAGTATCAAAGTCTTAAGGAGTGATCAGTGGGGACTTTGTCATAGTGCCAGTTTCCATATCAGCATTTGAGAGAGCTGCCATTTGAGTTGTTAAGTGTTTTGTGAAAACTAAGAGATCTAAGATGGTAAGATCTTACAATCAAGAGCCTAGAATGTTCTTATACCAATTGTAGGACAAGTGAAGGTGTTCAATGCAAATCAGTTTCACAATGAGGAGAGACTTAAAACACTTAACAGATCAAATAGGGAACTGGAACCTATATAGTGATACTAAGAAACACAACTAAACAAAGAGAGACAAAAACTTAAGAACAACACACAGATTGGTTTTCAAGGATAAACTTAAGACAGCAGGGGCGTTGGTTAAACCGAATGGCGTTACGAGGAACTCATAATGCCCATACCTAGTCCTGAACGCGGTTTTTGGTACATCTTCCTTCTTAATTCTTAGTTGGTGATACCCTGATCTCAGGTCTATCTTGGAAAAATATCGTGACCCTTGAAGTTGGTCAAACAAATCATCTATCCTTGGAAGAGGGTATCGGTTTTTGATCATGACTTTGTTCAACTCCCTGTAGTCGATACACATTCTCAGAGTTCCATCCTTTTTCTTGACAAACAAGACTGGTGCTCCCCATGGCGAGAAACTTGGTCTAATGAAGCCCTTGTCCATGAGTTCTTGGAGTTGAACCATCAATTCTTGCATTTCAGAAAGGGCCAATCTGTATGGTGACTTAGCTACAAGTGCTGACATGGTACCAGGTTGATACGAAACTTGACTTGCCGCTGCGGGGGCAATCTGGGTAGCTCATCTGGAAACACATCTGCAAATTCTGACACAACTGGTACCTCTTCAAGTCGTTTTTCTTCCTCGTTTGCCATCACATATGCCAAGTACGCGACTCACCCTTTTCGTAGGCACTTATTAGCTTTCATACAAGATATAATGTTCATGCCTAGTTTAGGTCTTTCACCATAAACGATGAGAGTCTTTTCCCCTGGCAGGGGTATTTTCAACAACTTCTTATTGCACATAATTTCCGCCTTGTACTTCGACAGCCAATCCATTCCTACCACCATATCAAAGCCTCCTAACTCTATGGGGATTAAATCTATGGGAAATTCATGCTCATCCAGATCCAATGTACACCCGCCTATGGTTTCATCAGCCTTGACTAAGGTTCCAGTTGCTAACTCTATGGTATAAGGACTAGCTAGCTTAGAGGAATCTAAGTCAATCCTTGGCCTAAAGTTTGTGGAAACAAAGCTTTTATTTGCCCCAGTATCAAATAAAACATATGTATAATGACCATTAACCAAGAACGTACCCGTCACAACTTCAGGTTCCTCCCTAGCAGTTTCTGCATTCATCATGAAGGCTCTTCCTTTACGGCGGCCAACCATGGGCCTTTTAGTCTTTAGTTTGGAGCAATCAGGGCAAGATGTCCAGTTTCCCCACATTCATGACATCTTGCAGGCCTTGTGGTTGTCGATTTGCATTCCTTGGCGAAATGCCCCGGCCTGTTACACTTGAAACACACGTTGGTCTTAACCTCCTTCCCTTGAGTTCGCATTCCAGGTTTGACTCGACACTGACCCACATGATGTAAACCGCATTCCCCACAAAAAGGTTGTTTTCCTAGATACGGTTTCTTTTCTCCACTTGGCTTACTTCCACTCGCTTTCCCACTCGGTCCTCCACTCATAACCCTAAAATTATCCCACTTTTGCTTAGTTCCCACACCTTCCGATCCTCTAGCTCATTCACACCTAACAACTTCGTCATTTAATGTCGTAGAAATTTCCACGGTCTCTTGAAAAGTCCTTGGCTTCGCAGCCTTCACCATTCCCCTGATTTTTGGAGTCAAACCCCACACATACCTACCTATCTTCTTAGACTCGGGGGTAACCAAGTGTGGCACTAACAAGGACAACTCATTAAACCTATTGGTGTACTCTCGATATGCAGTTCCCTTCATCTCCAAACTCAAAAATTCAGCCTCCATCTTCTCTATTTCATTTATTGGACAATATCTTTCAATCATTAACTTCTTGAATTCTTCCCACCTCATTCTGTTCACAGCATTCCTCCCTCGGGTCTGCAATAGGGTATTCCACCAGTTTAATGCTTCGTTTTTAAGTGAGTGTGTAGCAAACCTCGCTTTGTTCTCCTCAGCACAGTCACTAATGTCAAGCACAGCTTCCATCTCTTCCAGCCAACGTATGGTCCCTGTTGCACCCTCGATTCCAAAGTAGTCGGTCGGCTTGCATGCCATAAAGGCTTTGTAGGCACACCCAGTTCGCACTCGCACCATTTCTTGCTCTTCTTCATTAGCATCCTCATTATCACCATTGTCAGCCCCTGCAGGGGTTTTCTGATTACGTTCAGCGTTGATGTGTGCAGCAATGGCAGGTAGGGCATTGGCAATAGCCTCGGCGATCAATTGTTGTAGCCTGGCCTCTTGATTAGTTTCATTGTTGGTGTTAGTGGGGTTATTGAGGTTCTCGGCGTTGTCAGGGTTGTTGGCATTGTTGTTAGTGTTGGGATTTGCATCTAGGGTTTCATTATGTTGGGCGGTTTGAGCCCTAGATCGGGTAATGGCACCGGTTCTCGTGTTTGAGGTTCGTCCTCGACCTTTTCCCCTTGGCATGGCTATAACATACAATACATGTTTAGGTTTTCATGGGTAATTCAACACTCCATACATTATCTAACCAAAGCATCAATACAGAAAACATAAAAATAAATAAGTAAAGTGAAACCAGCATCATAAATAGTTCAAGTCATAGCGAAACCGCTATGAGTACAAAGAAATTGAAATTCAAATACAATCCGGTGTGACATGAGTGATCGGGGTGTTCCTTAGTCCCTAAAATGTTTTGGTCTTGCTCATGGGGTTGGTGATTTGGGTATCGGGTGTTAAAACGCGTATCGGTTCGCGTTCCGGGTGCGTTACGCGTTGTAGTTTTAAGTTTATTGGTTTTATTGTATTTTTCGATTCTCTTTGAGTTTGAGGGTCATGGTTTACTGTAAAATATTGATTATCTTAGTTTAAGGATTTTTGTATATTATTATTCTTTTTCCTTCTAACGGGTCGTTAACTACTTGTGTTATCGTAAAAAAATTTTTATAAAAATTCCTATAAAATTTCATAAATGGTAATATTTGGTTTTTAACTTATTTTTATTATTATTAAGCCATTAGTTACTGTATCTTCATTATTTTGAGGTGCTTTGCTGATTTTTGATATTTTAAGGCTCGTGTTTGGTTTTTAACGGGTTTTTCGGTTTTGGTTGACTTTGGTCAATTTTTTGCCATCTAAGTCTTTAGAATACTTATAATCATCTTTATGTTCTGGACTCATCACTAGAATTGCCCTTAATCCCATTTTTAACAATTTTCTCTATTTTAAAGTGATTATTCTTTGTATTTTTGTTGACCAATGAAATAAATTCTAAAAATTATGAAATTTGATTTCTAGGATTTTATCATTATTTTAAGTCTACTGGAATTTTTGTACAACCAAAATTTTGTATTTTCACCATTTCCGTTACCTAGCTCGGCCGGTTAAGTCTCGGTTTTGAATTTCTAAGTGTTTTATTCTGATTTTTCCTCTAATAAACATTTTAATATCATAAGTAAATCTAATTAACACTATAATTTCAGTAACTTAGTTTTCCCTAACTTATTTCTTTATTTTTCTTAAAATACATATTTTTAATGTATTCTTTCATTCATAGAACATGAAATCCATATGTTTAAGTTATGAAACTTTATTTATGATATGATATGATATGATCCCTTTAAACTTTCAAAAATATTTAGATCATAGCTTTTGGGCTCTTGCAATATATTTTCATTTTTCTTGAAAAACCAAGTTTTCGGGTAGGCTATTTTAGCTAAACCCGTGTTTGTAACCAAAGAAAGTTTTGAAAATGATTTTGTATCTCTTACTTTCTGAAAAACAGAGTGTTTTGAGGGTTCATAAGATGTTGAGGTGTCATGAGGTTTGTTATGTCACTTTCGTGACGATACGCGATGTTTCGCGTGTTTTCGGGTAGTAACTAGATACCTTGTCAAGAGAGGAGTTGAGATGGATGCATGGGCTGTTGAATGAGCTTGAGAAAGTGAGAGAAGGCTGTTCAAATTGGTGGGTTAGTGCAGGTCATAAGATCAAAGAAATGAAGATGTGAACTTGAAGATATGTGGATGTGTGTTCAAGTGGTGTTACCTTGTTGTTAATGGTGGTGATGGTTATTTGTGCTTGAGTCGACCAAAGGCTCCCAAGGGCTGGAGTCTTGTTGTTCTTTGAGCTCAAGGAAATGAAGAAGTTGATAGGAGGAAACACTTGGAGAGGTTGTAAGAGTTAGGGATGGTAAGTAGAGAGTGTTTGTGAAGTGAAGGGGGAGAGGAAAAAGGGGGTGCGGCTGAGGTTAAAAGGAGAGGAGGAGAGGGGTAGGCTTAGGTTCTTGGTCTTGCCAATATCTTGTTGAGATTTGGGAAGCATTGGTCATCTACACAACCTCCATGCATTGGCTTAGCATGGAGTTGATTTGACTTGACCTTTTAAAAGTAAATTAATAATAAAACTTTTAAATTTTCAACTCATGTGCAATGCTAGACACATATATATATATATGTGCCGTATGTATGTATGGGTGATGTATGTGTGCCGTGTGTGCATGCATGTGTGTGTGTCGTGTATATATATATGTGTGTATGTGTGCCGCATGCATACATATGTATGCATATATGTGCCGTTTGTATGTATATATATATACATATGTAGGGGTGTGTGGGTGTGTGTGCCATTTACATGCATATATGCTTATGATAATAAGCTATTTTATTAATTTTTTTTTATGTATGCATAGATGTCTTTCATTATTATTTAAATTAGTTGGGGTAATAATGTATATAAATGCATTGGCTTTTTATTTAAAGAGTTAGTAAAGTCTCGTTTAGTAATATGCCACATTTTTTTATTGTTATAGGTTTTAGTCATTATTTTTATGCACTTGGAATTTAAAACTTATTATTTAATAATTTATTGCAAACCGTTTTTATGTTGTTATAAAATGCGAGTCTTTTGTTCTTCATAGTTATGATCTTTTAAATCTTAAGGGTTCACCTTTTGTTATTTGATATTTTTTTTATAATTTTTTTTTTAAATTATGTTCGCTAGTTGATTCTTCTAGGTTGTAACAGACGTTAAGGTTTCGTTTATTAGTCTTTTGTTTGAATGGGTTGATGCTTATGGTTTTAAAGTTTAGTTAGTTGGTAAGGCTTCATTAATCGGATTTATTATCTAAGGTTTACTTAATTCTTTTGTCTTCTAAGCTTATTGGGCTCGAAGCCCATTTTGTCGGTTCAGCATGTCCCGTAATTGTGTGCGGCCCACGGGCTCATATTAGTTTTGCTAACCAAAGCCCATTAAGTATTATGGCCCAGTTAGGGTTTGATGGGCCAAAGCCCATGTAGGCGTGTGTATTAATGTGGGCCTATGCCCAAGGTTATTGGGCCCAATTCAATGACTCCCTAAGTATGGCCCATTAAGGTTTCTAAAAAAAAAAATTTTTCCAGGCTCAAAAGTCGAGGTTGTCACACTTGCCTTTTGTTTAAACTTGAATACATTTAGTTCAGCTTATAAACTTTTCTTGCCTTTTGTTTAAACTTGAATACATTTAGTTCAGCTTATAGACTCTTCTAAGTTCTAACATACTTATCATTTTACAAAACAACTAATTTACACCAATCAATGTGGAGTTCAAAATCTACAGAATCGGGTAAAGGATCAATGCAACAGTTTCACAAAGATTAGAGAGAAACAGTCAACACTTATAAGATTAAATGGGAAACTGACAGGATGAAACTAAGAACAAAGGTAAAGAACACAAGCAAGAACAAAGTAATTGGTTTTCAAGAATGTTATATATTGCTCTCAAATGTTTTACCAAAGTTACAAGCCTTAGTTCCTAAGGACTAACACATGAGACACTTTATACTACTATCTACAACCGATCATACTTTAAAGATCAACTGTAACACTAATCTAGACAACAAGATTAATGTAAAATGTAAAATCAAAAGACAGATTGGCTTTTGACATGTGATTATAACATGCCATAGCTCACATCATTATCTAATATAAAAGGACAAAAAGTACAAAGTAGAAAGTTACAGACTCAATGACCATAATCTACAGTTAACAAAAGTATGAAATTATCTCCAACTTGTATAAGTTGGTGTGTCTTCAGAGATGACAGCGAAAAGTGGTTCAGCTATCAAAAGTATGTCAGAGAAAACATGTCTTCTCTGTTTTCAAAAGAAATTAGTCTCTTGGCTTCGAAAAAAATCAGTCTCTTGGCTTCAAAAGACTTTGTCTTGAAGGTTCAGAAGACTTTATCTTTGGTTTCGGAATAAATGATCATTTGGATTCGGAAGATTTGACACTTAGAGAATTTATTATTGTTTTTGTCAAATCTTTCGAAGTAACTTTCTTGTACTTCAAAATGCATATTGAAAAATCTTTGGTAAAAATCAGTCTATAAGATAACTCTTATAAATACAAAATCTTCACCTTAATGAAAGATTCACTACTTTAAATTAAAATGACTTTGCCATTAAATCAATACCCTCCACCCAAAATACATTTAATGATTTCCCACATTTTATTATCTTATTTTACAATCACTTAAAGCATTTATATTTCATAATCCATATAATTTACCAAAATAGTTAATATTTTTAAAATCTACTTATTTTTTTCTAAAACCTCCCACATCCTATTCCTATATTTCTTTTTATCTCAATTAATTAATACTTATTAATTATTCTTTTAATATTATTCCTTTCTATTTCACTCACATCTATTAATTATTATTAATTAAGTATATTAAAAAAGATATGAGATATGAATAGTGAATCCTTATAATTAGGGGATGAGATCGGTTTCCCCCTAAAATTACAAGGATGGGGTATAGAGATAAAAAAATAAAATGAAATGAGTATTACGTTTTTTTTTAAAATGTAAAGATAAGAACGAAGACGGCATAATTTCTTATGAATGCTTTTAGTGGACCGGTTAAACTTTCCGCTCTCATTATTCTGGGTTAGATTATAGCCCAAATGCTTAAAATCCATTTAGGCATAACCCATTGACCATTTATCCCAAAATCTGAACCTTTTTCTCTTTAAATGGGCATGATATAATCTTAAGCCCAAGTACTCATACAAATAATAAAACAAAACAGTAACAATGAGAAAATTATGACAGTATAAAATAACTGCAAATGTAAATAAAAAATTTTTGAATAATAATTAATTGCTGAACAAGCCAAGCACGAGCTATACTCCTTTTTAACATTACTCACGAGTCGAGCTAGCTCAATCTTTTAGGATTACTCAAGAGTATAACTCTAACCTTACACATATTTCAAAATAGTCCAGCTCAATAAAACACGAGTCTCTCATGGACTTTTTCGCACCCCTATCTCTCGTTCTAAGCTTATCTAATACCACCATATAACACTCAATTATAGAAGTCGAATGATACATTAGTAGATTGATGAACAAGACGTTTCCTTTTAATGTAAGAACAATTATCAATGTGCTTGAAAACGAGTACTTTGATATAGCTGTTTCCGGGTTGGTGATTTTTAGTTTCAATCTAAGCCTTGAGACGCGAATGGGTAATTGATGAATCTAGTGATTTAATTTATAATATAAGTGTGCCCGCTTATGGTTAGATCTGAATAAAATGATTTAAGAGATTCATAGGATCTTTTCTATTCACTAGTTATTTTAATTTTAGGCTACCTAAAAACATGGTGCAACTTCTTGATGGTGCTTAAGCGGTACAAAGCAATTAATTTATTTAATTAAAAATTAAATATGTGATCTTAGGTCGTTCGTATGTGTCGATCTATAGCATTTGAATTTCCTTTGATTATGGATTCCAAGCCTTTAGTGGGGAGTTAATATGTTCCTAGCACACCAACGCAACTATCGGTACTTCATAGTAGTAGATCTTAGAGTAACCGAGCATTGGAATCTGTATCTATAAGTGATAAGATTTCTCTGTTTGATTTCCGTAGACCTTTCTAATTATTTTCTAGTACCCGTTCACTCAAATTTTATAGTTTTTTAGTTAACTTCTTGATTTCATACCTTTAGTTAGGCTAGTTATTAACAATTATTTAGTATCATTAGCTACCATATTCGTAGCATTAGTACTTGATTCTTATCAATACTATGCTTCACATACGGAAAAGTATACTTCTCTACATGTATAGGTTGGTACTTTGATGAAATCCAATTATAATTTTAAATAATCAAAAACGAAGAACATGTATTGAAAATATATACAAGTTTTACCTATTAATTAGTTTTTAGCACACTGCTGCAGTGACAGTAATATTATAAATGATCCAAGTTGGTATTTTAGCCATTAGTGTGCTTTTTTTTTAAGTTAAATGTCCATTGAAGTGCTTTTTTGTCTTTATGATTATTTTACCTATTTAGTTTTAGTCTTTTCTTCAAAAGTATTTTTTTTTTGTATTTAATTTAAAAAATCCAAAAAAGATCAAAGTCAGCATGATAGTAAGGAAGATGATTGCAAATTACGCAGAGGAGTTATCAGTCCACACGGATAAAACGTAGAATCAATAGAAAATATTACATTTTTGTTAGTTTTTTAAAGCTTTTCTCCCACTTTTTTAAACGTTTATAACTTTTATACATTATATTTTTATAAAATTAGAACATTAAAAAAGTGTTTTTTTATCTTTGAAATGAGTGTAGTATGGTTATATGAATAATAATATATTTTTTTTTTATGTTTTTAAGCTTATTTGAAATCAGTTCGTTATTGTGTTTTTAATGCATTTCATTGTATTTTTTTTGTTAGTTATTATGTTTTGCTAAACACTATTATGTTTTTCTATAAATATTTCTATTCTAATAAAAAAGTATTTATGCGTGACACGTGTCACCACCATATTCATTCTTTTCAAAAATTTCCCGCTTCCCTCTCATATTAAATATTTATATTAATTACTAATAATATTATTTAAATGCTTTAGATCTAAATTAGTTTTATAAATAAATTAAAAAATAGATCTTTTTAGCGTTATTTTTAAAAAATAAATTTTATAAAATAAAAAACTTTTCAAAAACACCAAACTTTTTTAAATATATTTATATAACGGTTTGTTTTGAAATAAAATGTCTAATTTATTTTTGGGAAAAACAAATAAAAGTTTTAAAAAAAAGTTTAAGAAATTTAATATAATTGTTTTACTACTTATAGCCCTTAATCATATCTTATATTAGAATATAGTTTTATAATTAATAAATTTTTATTCTATAAAATATTTCTTATCATTCCGTGTAATACACGGTTTTACTGAAACTAGTTTTAATATATAAAGGTATCTATGTATACTAATAAAATAATATTTTTTGGTGACGCATGACATAATTATGGACCATGTAAATCTTATTTTACTATTTCTCTCTTCTAATAAATAATAGTATTAACTACTATAATTTTATTTAATTTATTTCAAGATTAAAAGTATTTTTTTTATAAATTATAAAAAGAGATCTTTCTATATATGTAACTTCTAATAAACAAACCTTTTTATAAAATATAATTTTTTTCTAAAACATCAAACTTTTATAAAAATAAAAAACTTTCTAAAAATGATTTATTTTAAAACGGTTTGTTTTAAAACAAAATGTTAAAAAACACTTTAAAAAATAAAATAATAAAAAATAAAAGCTTAAAAATGATATTGTTGTTTTATTACTTATCTTTGTTTTATTACTTAAAGTATTTACTCGTACGTAACAATAATATCTTATCTCAAAGTATTGTTTTATAATTCATAAATTTCCATTACCAACTATTTAATATTTATTTAATCAAAACGTGTAATACACTTGATAGTAACGTAGTTGCTAATATTGAAAGAGATAATCAGATGGGAATACAAAATTAAGACTTCAGGTTCGTTTTGATATCGATGTATTTAGTACATTTGAAACTCGATCAGTGGGCTTCAAACTCAAAATAAGGTCAATGTAGTGGCCCTATTAGTTCACCAACAAAGTCTCTAACCAGACACCAGTGTTGACCATTTGTATGTTGACCATCTGTATGTTGACATTCAGTACTAGTAATGTGAAATCGTTGACCTGCTATATTCTCTTAAAAATAAAAGTACAAAACACACCAAAAAGATCATCTTATATTTATAATTTTTTTAAAATTTACTAAACTACGAAAAATTATTCAAATTAAAAGGTATATATCCCATACAATTAACATAAAAACATGGTTTACTAACTAACTGACACTCGTTACATATGTAAATGTTGCGTATATTTTTCTTGTTTCGATGTCATGTACATTCTTTTGTCGGCATCGAATATAACATTATTTTTTTGATATTAATAAATACAAATTTCAACCTATTTAGACACTTGATCTTATATGTTTTTGAAGTACTAAAAGCTGACGATGACTTGTCAACTCAATCGAGATCGATCGCTTTCAAGTGAAAGATGTTTTCAATTCCCTCCCGAAATAAATTGGAAATAAGAAAGAAGGCGCAACACTTTCAGTGCCTTTTTTCTAGTAAGATCCATACAAAAACAAGCGCGTATTACTATCACCGGAATTGAAAGAGAGCGTCTTCGACAGGCATGTGTAAGATTTGTCAGGCAAGAGAGTGATCTTGGAATTGATCCAGAAAGTATGTTATTGCTTATCAAAAGATCTACCACGACCACACAGTTCTCCAGGAACATACAGGGAATTGGAGGTAGCATTCTACTAATGTTAAGTCATTTTCCACGTTAGCATTATTTAAACATTCAAAATGTCACTTACATTTATACAATCTTTTCATATAGGGTTATTTGATTTTAATAATCTCAAGTTTTATTTATTGGTTGGGATTAATTCCAACTCATAAAATGTTTGCAAACACTCCCAACTTTGAATTTAGTTTCCTCCAATGATCCCTTACTAACTGATAGTTAACCTCCGTTAGTTTTTTCGATAAAATGGGGCCAACATTGAGTAACTTTTCAACACGCCGCCGCCCAGCCTCCATCAAGTCCGTTTTTCGGTTTCTAGTCTCCAACGTCACCTAAAATCTACATTGAATGAATTAAGTGGTTAAGATCAGAAGGTGAAGATTGACGGATTTTATGGTGAAGAAGGGTCAGATTGACGGAACAGATGGTTGATTTTCATTTTCTTCTTCCTGTTTTGGCAATATAAACAATCCACACCATCGAAAAACTAACGGTGTTAACTCTCAATTAGTAAGAAATCGTTGAATGAAAATAAGCTTAAATTTAAGAGTGTTTGTAAACATTTACTGAGTTGAGATTAATCTCGATTACTAAATAAAAGCTGTGATTATTAAAATTTAATAACCTTTTCATTGATGTTTTTGTTAATTTGTAAATGTGCTTGTTAATAACTACTACGAATTTTTTTATGATTTCTTTCATTGACTACTATTATTAATGTACGCGTGAAAACTCTACTATATTTTGGCAGTAATCAAATTGCATTCAAAAGTCTAACATCGAAACATTTTTTTTTTCGTACATCCACGACGAGAATTGATCATTTCTTAATTAACTAACTTAAATCAAAGTGATAGATTATACCATCTTGAAAGCAAAGTACGTAATTGACAATTATTTTTAATTTGTTATTCATATATAACAAACTAGCTTAATAACCCGTGTATTACACGGGTTTAATATTTAAATATTAAATAAAATAAAATTTTGTTAATTATAAAATAATATTTTAAGATAAAATACGGTTGAAATTATATATAAGAACTCTAGGTAACAAAATAATGATATCAAGTTTTTAAACTTTTTTTGTTTAAAAAACTAAATATTTTGTTTCAAAACAAAAAGTCTTATAAATTTATTTATAATTATTTTTTATTTATAAAAATTTTACTTTTTAAAAATATTGATTTTTAAAATATTTTATTTTTAAAAAAGTTTGATGTTTTTGAAAAAGATTATTTTATAAAAATTTGTTTCATTATAAATAATATTGATTAAAAGATTCATTTCTTAATTTATTAAAAAATATTTTTAGTCTATAAATAAATTAAATAATATTATTAGTAATTATAGTAACTATTAAGTAGGAGAGAGAAGCGGGAAAATTATGGTGAGGATAAATGTGGTGCTGCCACGTGTCCTCATTAGTTACTCTTTTGTTATAATATAAAGATTATGATTATGTCTTTCGTAAATCGTAAGGACATTTCCTTATTGTAGTTATTTATACGGTATTTAAGCATTTACTCAGTTTATTGTGTTAATATTGAATAAAAAACACGTTGTCAAAGTTTTCTATAATTATTTATTGCGGTAAATTTAAAAAATAGTAACCAGATTTTAAATGTGTTTCAATTAAATAACTCAAGTTTAAAAATTATTTAAATTAGTTCACTAGAATTTTATGTTTTATTTAAATTATAAGTTTTAACATATTTTTTAGCATGTGTTTCTTTTTGTTTCAATTATGAATTTTTGTTTGTTTGTTTTGATGCTGATGTGAAACGATGCCGAGAATTTTAGGTACTTTTTTTATCTTTTAATATAATTAACACGTTTTTTATTTTTTAATATAATTTTATATATTGAAAAATCCAACGTCCATGTCTTCTCATTTATTACTTTGTTTACATAAGAAAATTTGATTGTTGACTTGATTTGATGGTTTGGTGGTTCAATTTGGCAAAAAAAAAAAAATGCATGAGTGATAAATTAAATTTTTTTTTAAAACTTGATTATTATTCTATGATATTTTCTTTTATTTATTTTATTTTATGATAAATCTTTAACTTATAGGAAAAAAAATATTAAACTAAGGTTGTTTTATGCTTTTAAAAGAAATACATTTTAATAATCCGTTGACTATTAGTTAATATTAGTACCAATTAACAATTTGATCAGTATTAATTCAAACTTTTAATTTTATTACTAATAATAGTCACAGTTTAACTATTCGTTAACTTCATTAGTTTTTTATTACGTATCACGTAACGTGACTCGTGATATGATGTATAACATAGTTATAATTAAAAATATAAATATCATACCTAGTTCTTTTATTTTATACAAGATCATTTTGTGAATTTATTCAACGCAACGTTTTTGTTGCTAGTGGTAAGCTCACTCTCTTAAAATCAGTCTTTTCCCCTATTCCTATACATACCTTGAGTCACAAAACTTGATTGCTATATTTATAACTTTTATTTTAATCATGTAATGCGACATGTCACATGCCACGTCACAAGCAACTTTGTATGTCACGCCATCAAAAACTAACGAAGTTAAAAAATAGTTAGACTGAAAATGTTATTGGTAATAAATCGAAAGTGAAGATTAATATTGGTCATTAGTATATAGTTTGTATTGTTAAAATTCAAATTTTCTTAGTTTTATAATATTTTGATGTTATAGATCGATAAATTTTCAGCCTATATTTTGCCCAACATTAATATAAATGATACCGAAAACATTTTTGGATGATCTAGTAAAATGTTTTGATATGCTAGTATTATTATTTAAAATACTTATTTGGGTACACATAATTCCAAATATTAAGAAAAACTAATATTTCTTTCTACAATATCGGAATAACACATGAAAATTTATCAGAAGTTTATGTGATTACACGCATTAAGGTAGCGTTTGGTACGCAGCAATGAGAGACGAAATGGAATGAACCATTAAGAAAAACTAATATTTCTTTCTACAACCACCGGTCCCCACCGCCACTAACCGCCGCCGGCCACCACCATCGCCCGCCACCACCGCCGCCGGAAACCACCACCGGCCAACACCGTCGTCGGAAACCACCACCATCAACCGGCCACCGCCACCGCCGGCCAACACCGTCGTCGGAAACCACCACCACCATCGACTGGCCATCGCCACCGCCCGCCAACACCGTCGTCGAAAACCACCACCATCGGCCGGCCACCGCCACCGCCGGAAACCACCACTGGCCACCACCATCACCGGCCACACACCGCCGCCTGAAAACCACCACCGGCCACTAACCTCGCCGGCCACCACCGCCGCCGGCCACCAACACCATCGCCGGCCACCACCACCACCGCCGGCCACCACTACCGTCGGAAACCACCACCACCAGTCATCACCGCTGCCGGAAACCACCATTGCCGGAAACCACCGCCGGCCACCACCGCCGCTGGAAACCACCGTCGGCCGCCACCACCACCCGCCATCACCACCATAACTACTTTTATATTTTATTCCTTTGTTTTTTTCATTCCCAACAAACAACACAAAGTAATGATTCATTCATTAGTGTAATCAAACAGTACAATAGAATATAATGATTCATTTTAATTATCTCATCCATTCCATTTCCTCATTTATTCTATTACTTCGTCTATTCCATTAACTTATACCAAACAGACCCTAAGTTCTTACAGGTTTTAAATAGGTTTACCCACAAAGTTCATTGCGTATATAATACAAGTATAGTACCCTTGTATTACACTGATTGAATTAATAAACTATAAATATTTTGTAATAAGAATTTAAATATTATAAAATAATATTTTTATAAAATATGATTGTGTTATGTATGAGTAAATACTTCAAGTAAAAACAACAATAATATTATTGTCACTTTCATTTTATAAGATTATGTTTTTGTAGTTGTTGTTTAAAATATTGGGGTCTTTTTGTTTAACTTCATTTAAAAAAATATCATCTTTATGAATCATTAAAAACAGTATTAAAATAGTTCGTATTTTTAATTTTCAAAAAAAGTTTTTTATTCAAGAAAATTTATGTTTGATACATTTTTTAAATTGTTTTAATCTAGCTTAAATTTTTACAATATCTTTTTTTTTTAATTTATAAAATGTTTTAAATAATATAATTAATATATATTATTATTTATTACAAGAGAGAGGTGGGAAAATAAAAAAAATACCTAATATGTTAACACGTGACATCTTAAAACTTTCTTTTATTATAGATAACTAGTTTTAGTAAATTTGTATATTACACGAATTGAATAGAATCATATTATATATAATAAAAATTTATTAATTATAAAATAATATTTTCTGATAAGATATGATTGAAATCTTTATTATTATAAATAGAATAAAACTTTTGTTTTAAAACAAACATTTTATATATATATAACTCCTAATTTTAAATTTTATAAATATTTTACTTTATAAATTTATCAATTTTAAAATATTTTAAATTTTTAAATAAATTTGATGTTTTAGAAAATTTTCATATTTTACAATTGTTTTTTTCTTTAGAAATAAAGTTAATAAAAATTTTATTTCTTAATTTTTTTAAAAATATTTAATCTATAAAAATTAAATAATATTATTAATAATTAATATGATTATTTAATAGGAGAAAGAAACAAAAAAATTTTTTTAAAGAAATTTGGTGTTGTCACATGTCATTTCTAGTTACCCTACTATTAGAGTAATAGCTTTAGTAAACCCATGTATTACACATGATAAAAATATATAATATTAAATAAAAATGAAATTATATTAATTATAAAATAATATTTTGAGATAAGATGCAATTAAAATTACATATGAGTAAGAATTATAAGTGATAAACAAAGATATTAACTTTTTAAACTTTTTCTTTTAATTTTTTTTATTAAACATTTTTTTCAAAACAAAACATTTTAAAAAAATATTTTTTTTGAAAATTTTGTTACTATAACTCCCAATTTCAATTTTTTTTGTTTATAAATATTTTACTTTTCAAAAACACCAATTTTAAAATATTTCGTATTTAAATGTTTGATGTTTTAGAATTTTTTTTATTAAATTTGTTTCTTAGAAATAACATTAATAAAAAGGTTCTTGCGTAGTTTATTAAAAAAATATTTTTTATTCAAAAAATAATTAAATAAATTTATTAGTAACTAATGTTGTAATAATAGAAAAGAAAAGCGGAAGAATTTTGATAAAAGGTAATGTGATGCTGACACATATCACACTTAGTTACTCGTTTATTAAAATAGTATGATAAGATAAAGATAATAATTTTTTTTTTTGAACGGCCAACGAATAATTTTAAGCCCGGTCACCCGGGTAAACCCATTGGCGAAAGTCCACCCACGCCCGCGAACACAGACAGCGCTGGTGACCCGGCTCGCCCACCATTCCAAGGGAAACCCACCACCCAAAGGCCCACTGTGGTAAAACTCTTGGCCCACTTGAAGCATATTGCACCTAGTAAGACTCCAACCCATGACCTCCACTTTGAAAAGTCATAGGATGCCTCCTTCTAAACCAGTTGATCTAGGACTTATTGGCGATAAAGATAATAATAGATTGTAATTCTAATTTTTTGGTAATGAGTATTTTCATAAGATACTTGCATTAAGTTCCTACCAACAAGGCAACAAAACAAATTTTAAAAATTTAAACCTGCCATAAATACAAGTTCATACTCGCATTGAATATATAGATCCACCTAAATACCAATGATCTCTTGGCATAGTGGTTAATGGGGAGATGGGATGCTTTGCCTCTCTTGGAGTTTCAAGGTTCAAACCTTGGCATTGGCGAATATTACTAACTTGGTGATACTAACAACTAAACACTAACCAGCCGTTCAAAAATAATAATAAAAAAAAAAATCCACCTAAATATGCGGTTACATGCAACCTCGATGTTTAATTAGCTAACAAAGAGATCAAATGGAATTTTGAAAGGGTCCTGTAAGGATTTATTAAAATATTAATTAGTAATTTGTTTTTGTCACTCTTAAATTTATTAGATTTTGACTAAGAAGCTGGTCAAATAATATATTTATGTTTTAGTGGAAATGGTAATGTTTTGAGTAATGCCACATTTATATAAAAATAATATGCAAATTGATAATCAAATTATGATTATATATAATTTGTAAAACGCATGGACTTGTGATTGTTGCGTTAATGTTAATAGCATCAGAAATATTTAGTTTTATTAGTTGTTCATATTGTCTTTTGTCAAAAAACTCAAAAAAAAAAAAAAAAAGCATTGATATTTCAAATTATATCCGAAAGAATTTTTTATGCACATGTATGTGGGCTAGTAATTTGACCATTTTTATTATATATATAGGGTAGAGTTATCTTGAAAAACACTCTAGCGACCAATATCAGCCACACAAATTAAGTCATATGCAACTCACATGTCATTTTCACTTTTTTTTAAAACGTTCATAAATTTTTTTCACGACATTATCTTTTCGAAAAAATTGCACCATAAAATTCAGTATTTTTTTATCTTTCCACCGCCTACCATATTGATATATATATATTTTAAAAATCACCTACCTGTTATTTACACATGTGTAAATCCTGTTATACACATGTGTAAAACGAATTTCGGAAAAAAAAAAACGAGTTTTTTTTTTATTTTTTTTATTTTTTTTTATTTTTTTATAAAAGAGGAAAACGAGAGAAACATTTTTGTGTATTTATTTTTTTTCATTTTCATCTTATTTTTTGTTTTATAATTTTTTATATTATGTTTATATTATTTACCATTTTGCCATTGAAAAGTAGTGGATCACATTGGTTGCTAGAGTTTTCGTAAAAAATAGAGTTCTCATTTGATCCTTCACCTATATATATATGTATATATGTATATAATATATGTATATATATGTATATATGTATATATGTATATATATGTATATATGTATATATAGGATTGAGTTCAAATGAAAAACAAGAGAAATTTTGTAAATCAATAAATCAAATCTCAATCTTTGATTTATGAAAATCAATGGCTCATATTTTTTTAAATAAAATAATAAAAAGTTGTAATTTTATTGGAACACGTGTGCAAAAAGTCAAACAAATATGAGCCATTGATCTCATAAATTAAAAGTGTAGATTTGGTTTATTGGTTTATATAATTTTTCTTAATTTACATTTGAACCATCTATATATAGGGTTAGGATTTTTTCAGAGCTCTTAAATATCGTAAGAACCGCGAGAACTAATATAAGCGATTGATTTAAATAGATTTTATTATTTACTTATTCATTAATAAAGGGCATCATTGTAATTTATAATTTTAATGAGTTGGAACTTGGCTATTTTAACTCCATTTATTTAGCAATTTTGACTTTCCATACTTTCAATTTCACGAATAAATCAAATCAATAGTTAATTTGATTGAATCTTCATTCATAACAACATTCATTTAACTATAATCTTTGAACATTGTTCTTGCTCAAAACAGTCATTTCCAAGCCCTTCATAAGCATCCATTCAGGTATCAAAAATTGTATACAAACTAATGAATATGTTGTTTGAGTTCGTAGATTTAATGGAGGTTATGAAGAAGGAAACTGGTACAAAAGAGATGCCGATAATGAAGGTGATGATGCTCGAGATGAGGTCTAAGATCGGAGTTAAATATGATGGGGGCGGCGGTGCGATCATATAGAGAAAGAAGTGATGGGGTTTAAGATCGAAATTGAATACGGCGAAAGTAGAAAAAGCGATGGTGATGAAGATTATTTAGTGTTTTATTTAAACATGAATCGAGGTTTGATGTTGTATTTAATTAGATATTGAAATCAAAAAAATACATGCTTGGTGGCTCAATGTTCATTAACCCAAAGTGAAATCACGAAAAAAAAAGACGACCCTTTTGTTCCCTTGGTGTTGAGTTTATATTTTATTTTATTACTGCAAACTACATAAACAAATGTAATCATTTATTTTTTTTTACCTGTACATATATGAAAATAGATGGTTAGTAATTTTGTGTTGAAGACTTACATACATGTAAATAGTTAATTTACACATATGTCAAATGTATATGTATATGTAAATAAACAATAAGCTAAAGTTTATATGTGTGTAAATATGTGATAAGTTTGAAAAATAAACGATGATTATAAAGATATTTCATATATGTAAATAGTCGGTCAAATTGAAAAATGGATTATATATTTGAAAGTTTACGTATATGTTAAATATTTAGGTGTAAATATATGATCAATCTAAAGATTTACATATATGTAAATCAACGTGCAATTTGAAAAATAAAACAATAATCAAATTGCATATGCATAGATTAAACAAAAAGTGTTTATTTACGCATCACATAAATACATTAGTTCAATCAAATATTATTTTTCAAATATGTAATTCATAAATCTGTATAGATAAGAGAGAAGAGAACATAAAGAATTAAAAATAATTAATTACCAACTAATTAGAGAGAGAAACAATTTAATGGATTACTAATTTACCCTTTTGTTTAGATTAACCAATTAATTAACACATTAAGGGTCATGTTTAATCACAACCTTTGATCAAAACAATCAATAAATAGTATCAGTTTTTGGAGTTCTTATTTAAAAGCAAGTTCTGCAAACAACCTAACCCTATATATATATATTATTGAAAGGGTATCGTAGCTTAATCTAGTTGGTTATTTTACACCAAAACATAATATATATATATATATATATATATATATTATTGAAAGGGTATCGTAGCTTAATCTAGTTGGTTATTTTACACCAAAACATAAAAATTACAAAAGAAATAAATGTAATATTTTACACTTTAAACTCAATGGTTTTAAAGACATTTATGTATATTCACTTTGTTGCATGATTTTGTACAAGTGATCGGTGATATTTGTATCAACATGTTGTATGTATGTCGAGTTTGGTTCGTGTTTTGATTATGATATTCAATTTACTTAAATTGGTTTTGTTTTGTGTCGTGTCAACCTATTAAAACAAGCCCTTTAACACCCCTATAGGATACAGGCTACAATGACGCAGGAGCCTTAAAAATGCATTTAAATAGTGAACGTCGTTATCGTAAGATGAAAAATAATTTTGATTCCTTATATAAAAATTTCTTGAATACAAGTGAGATAGAGCACACCAATCAATTTGAAAATCCAATCAAGTTGATCCATTTAAGGGTTTTAAAAAATATTTGAATGTGAAACCGAATCCGAAATATCCGAAAATACAAAATTTGGATATCCAAAATTTCGGATATCCGAAAATTTGGATTCAGATTCGGATAGTGATTTTGAGAATTTTTGGATATTTAGATATCCAAAATATCAAAATATTTTTTATAAAAATTATAAAATATTAAAAATTAATTAAAAAATTCGTATATTTTCAAGTATTTTGGATATTTTGTAAAAACTTCAGATATCGGAATTTTTGGATTCAATTTCGGATATCCGAAATTTCGGATTCGGATTCGAATAGTGAAATCCACTATTTTCGAAAATTTTGGATATCTGAAATTCGGATATCCAAATTTGAACATCTTTAGATCTATTCGTATAGCCAAATGAAGGGCAAAGATCCTTAAAAAATAGCCAAAAAAGTATTAATGCGTTGAAGAATATTCTATACTTGTATATAAATTTTTATTAGGATCTTGGGAAGTTTTAATTTTGTTACAATGTTATCTATTTGTAAGGTAATGGAATGTACAAAGTATTGGAATGGATGAATGAATAAAAGAATAAAATGAATTATTACATTTCATTATTTTGTTTGCTAACCTTTTAAGAATGAAGTAAATCATTATTTTGTGTTGTTTATTAAGTAGCAAAAGAAAAATGAATAAATAAAAAAGTGATTATGGTGGTGATGGCTGGTGGTGCTTCTTAGCGGTGGTGGTGACCGCTAGTGTGGCGGTTGATGGAGATGGTGCGTCGTGGTCGGTGGCAGCAGCCGGTGGTTATGGTTGTGGTGGTAACGGGTGGTGGTGACTGTAGTGGTCGGTGGTGGTCATTGCGGTGGTGGAAGCCGACGGAGGGGACAACCAACGGTGGTGGTAGCTTCTGGTGGTGGTGGCCGGCAGTGGTGGCTGTGGTGTTTGTGGTGGTCGGTGGTGGTGGCCGATTGTGGTGGTGGCCGATTGTGGTAGTGGCCAGTGGTGATAGATGTCTAGTGGTTCTCGATCATGGTGGTCGGTGGTGGTGGTGGTGGTTGGTAGTGGCCGGTGGTGGCGTGCGTGATGGTGGTGGTGGCCGATGGTAATGGTAGCTGATGGTGGTAGGGGTGGTGGTTGGTGGCTAGTGGTGGTCGGTGGTCGGTGGTGGTGGTGACTAAAGATAAAATCAGATGGAATGGAAAAAAAGGAGGCGTGGATGGAACGGTTTTGATGTGATTAGAGAGAATATGATTACTTGTGTAATGATCAATTGCATTCTATCTGACAACCAAACATATCATTTTTCATTCCCTTTTAATCGTTTATTTCATTACGTGTTCCATTCCTTAATACCAAATGCTAACTTAATCTTCTACTAATCACACAACCTTATTTAAGACTATGATAATAAAGAAAATAGTAATATTACATCACTAAAAGTCTTATAATACATGTGAAGGTTGATTTAGTCAAACAATGATGCAATCTCTCTTTTGAATACCTAATAGGGTTGTTGAATAATTTATGTGGATTACTACTAAATATCAACTTCGGAATTGTCTTGCCCTTTGACATTTTTTACATCTATAAAATGTATAGCCTAAAAGCTATTCAAACCTTTGTTTGGTATACGACCACTTACGATTTAATTAGAGTAACTAACAGCCACCAAATTCTACCTTCTAAAGTAACTAAATTTTGACGCGTCTCGGCCCATTTCATTATGTCAATATACTGTACTTCACATCCACACATGGGAGTATGCCGATTTAGGGAAAAATACACACGCATGTGATGGTTGCGCGACATGAAATACGCCGCTACGTTGTACGTAAAATGATATTGGTTATAAATCCATATTGGTTAAATGAATAATCGTAACAAATGAGCGTATTTATAAGGATTACATGAGTCTTGGAATTGTTTTCATGATTTAAGCTCGATTATTAGACAGATAATTGATTTACAATTACATTGAAAATGCCAAAATATATACACTCACCAACTGACCAACAAAATAAAAATAAAATTCTACATGACAATCAAGATGAGACGTTAATCTAATTTTAAAGTTGGAAGGTGCCTGCTTTTAGCACTTTAATAGATGGTGATTTACGACATCTTGTATATTTCTATCTTATTTCAAAGGGACCTCGGTTTAATAAACTAGTTTAACTGCTCAAAACGACAATATATTTTTGTTAACGTCAGTTTATTTTGTAAACGACAATTTACTAATATGTGATTAGATCAATAATTTTATTTATTTTAGATGTATTAAATAAATTTATATTAATGAAAAATATATTTAATATTATTGTAACTTAGATAAGTATAATAAATATATATTTTATATTTTAAAAAATCAAATAAAGTTTCAATTAGAAATTAATATAATTTATATATAATTTTTTATAATTATAAATTGGAAATATCACTTTTGCCATCGTGGGTCTATGATTGAACATCTTTGTTTTCCACTTATAACATATGAAATAAAATGTTTTTAGTTTTATGAATGTATTTTACGACGTGCTTATTTTTATCAATGTTTTGAATAAAAATTTAATCAAAACATAAATATGATTAAATGCAATTTTTCTTATCTTTTTATTTATATTTAACTTTTCAAAATAAATTAATTTCCATTGTGTCGTGATGTGAAGTTTTGATAAAAACTTCATACTAACACTGAACCATTGTTGAGACATGCGCATATTTATCTATTTTATAATATAGATTTAATTTACAATCTAGTCATGTTAATAGGGGTTTCTCACTGTGCCGCACAAGGTATAACCTATTAGTTATTTTATATTTAACATCTACCTTAATGGGTGTAATAAAATTTAACAACTCACTTTTAATGTAATAATGTTTTTAAAACTATCATTTAATAAATTAGATGACCCAAAACTAGTTTTATTTTATTTATTTAAAAATCAATTTTAACTATATATTTATTTCATGTAGATCTATTTCATATAACAAAAGTAATAAAATTAATGTTTTGATCTATTTCATATAACAAAAGTAATAAATTTTGAATATCTTTTGTAGGGGACTGAGTCGAAAAAAAGGGCCTTTGTCGATTAACATTCAAATTCAAAGTTTTTTTTTTTGTTTTAGATTTTTTGTCATTTTTCACATCCGAATTTCACATGTAAAATTCCAGAAAAAAAAATTCTCATTAATATCAATGAAACAACTTTTATTAAAATAAAGTTTGAATATTTTTTGAAAAACAACTCAACACAAGCTAAGGGCTATGCCCCTTGGTCCCCGCTAAAGCCTATAACCCTTTTGACCCTGGTTTCAGGGACGTTGCCCCCGATCTCCAGCCAACAAAGCTTTTTCCGTTTGAAGCCTCCATTATTTAGGGGCTTCACCACTATGAATCAATGATGTTCTAATATAAGAAATCAAATTCAAACTAGCGTGCACTCTATATTTTTTAACTAGTTTGATGAATATTATGACTGTATTGGTCATTTAGTCCATCTAATTAGACTAAAATTTCTAGCAATCCTTCTCTATTTTAGTGTAATCTTTGATTAACTAAAACAAAATCCCACTAACAATAACCTTGTGCGTAAATATAATGTTGGTGAAATTTCATTCTGGTAAATTACACATTTCACATATTCAAATATTAGAGTGTCACTATATATTAAACCATTGGTATTAAATATGAATACACGAATATAATATACATAAAAGTTTACATTCATATTGGTTCTTACTTGACACTCTCTTTTAATAGTCTTGTGCCCTTATCTTTCATAAACATATCACAGCTAAGTTCTATCTTCTTGATGCGGCTAAACTTCATGCTCATGTGGGTAGCTCTTTTACTCTTGAATCTACATATGTAATTTTTCAAAAAAACTATTAAGAAGTGAGACTTCAACCTCTTAAATTTGTATGTCTAAACAAATACATTGGAATGATACTACTAATGTGTTCAAATATCTAGGTGTCAAGCTTTATAAATTGAATTTCAACATCTACTCTTATACTTCTTGGGAATTTAGTGTCTTAACATGAGAGATTTTAGGTTGGCTTCAAGCCCATCCCCATAGCCAACTTATACCAAAAATCTCTACCTAACCCTTGGTTTAGATGATCGCTAAAATATATTGAGTTCTCACAAACCCTACTAATATCACACTATGCTTGATGATTTCACAAAATATGTTATGTCTAAACCCTAATTGTTTAAAATTGCCATTGTCATTAGACTATAAGCCTTAGCCAAAGTTGAAATCACTATCATATTTGATAGATATTTGTGATATCGGTTTAGGCCAAAATGGAATTTCATAAATCAATTTTCTTAGCCATTCAACTTTTTTACCCGTTGTTGCTAATGCCACAAACTTAGATTCAATTGATCATTTAGTAATACAAGTTTGTTTTATTGATGACCATGGGATGACACGTCCTACATAAAAAAGTACCCATCTACTTGTAAACGAATGATATTTTATATTGGCAAAATGACCATGGAATGACACCTTTTCCGTGAAAAAATAACCATCCACTTTTAAAAGAAAGATATTTTATAACCTAACTTGCATCTTTATAACCTTTAATTACCAATGGAAATCCGTTATAAGTTAAACCATAATCCATTGTTTCTTTCAAGTATCTAAATTCTTGATTGATAACTTGGTAGTGAAACAAACTAGGATTTTTAGTTAATCTACTAAGCTTTCTAACATCATAGGCTATATCATCCCTAGTACTAATCGTGATATACATAAGACATCCAATAGCTCTTGAGTATTCAAGTTTAGATATTACACCTTTATTAGGTAGGAGCTTAATATTAGGATATATAAGAGTGCTTATAGGAGAATAATCGTTAAATTTCTTCAAATTCTTTTCAATTTAATGAGATTAGGAAACTAAAATACCAATGTTCCCACTTATGATCCTTATACAAGGATTACCTCAACATTCTTCATGTATTTCATAACAAACTTAGATGAAAAGAATTCCTTTATTGTATCAACTTAATCTTGCTTAATACAAAAGATCAGCATGTGGTCTATATATAAATAAATTATAACTCTTTTACAAGAAGCATCATAGTTGCTATATACACATTTGTCTCCTTGGTTTAGTACAAACCCATTAAATAAGCAAACATCATTAAACTTTTGGTGCTATGGTTTTGGTGCTTGCTTCAAACCATATAGACATTTTATTAATTTACAAACCTTATTCTCACTACTAACATAACAAATCCTTCCAAATTTTTTCATGTAAATTCCCTCGTGCAATTCACTATTCAAAAATGGAGTTTTCACATCCATATCGTGAACCATAAGGTTATGTATAGTTGTGAGTGATAATAAAAATTTAATTATGAAAATCATGGCAACATGAGCATGATTAAGAATTAAAGAAACCAATACTTTTCTTTTATCTAAAGGTTAGATAACTAGCCTGGCTCTAACCTAATCTATATACCATTCACCTTTCTTTCTTTTGAAGATCCATGTACACTCTAATGGTTTCTTCTAGGAGGTAAATAAGTCAATTTGCTAGTATTGTTTTGCATGATAGAGTCAATCTCATTTTAGATTGCTTCTTTCCAGAAAGCAACATCCCTAGATGAAAGTAAGCCTAAAAAGTATGAAAAGCAATAAAAAAAAATAAATGATACATATCAAAACCTACCTAGTATACCTACTCTAAAAACTTAATGTAACACTTATTAACAAATAACAAAGTTATACCCAAGAAAGTTTTTTAGATAGTATGATAGGGCCAAAAACACATCTCATAGTGATTCCCATTCCACACACACTTCCACTTAGAGTGAACTACATAAAGCCTAAGTAAACATGTATGCTACCTCTGAATCCAAACATTCTAAACTTGTTGCTCCTCCACCAGTAGTATCACCACCACCATTGAACATCGAGAAAGAGTGCTTCCTAGAACAAGTGTACATATCATCATGACTTGCAAGAAATCTATTGACTAAGGTGATGTAATAGGGATTCGTTGGAAAAAAACATACAATCAATGAGAGAATAAGAAGAATCATTTAGGCATCTTGAAGAGAGACTTGATCATAAAAAGAAAGAAAAGATAAGCTGATAGTTGAAACCTTAGGAAGTGTTTCTCAAGATGGGTAACATCAAGTTGTAAGAAAAAATTGGGAAAATAATGTACGTTTTAAAATGTGTTGTAATGTAAAATAAAGGATATGTAAAAGAAGTTTTTTTAATATTTATGTTGTGTATAAATGCAGGAAGACCCGTAATAATAACCAGACTGTTGAATCTCATAATAACTAGAATTACAAATCTGGGCCTTCTCATACTAAATCAAGTAGGCAAGAATTGTCTCAAAGGAAGATGTAATCCATGAAATAATTGCCCGGGAAGTTGTGAAAGGATTGTGAACATACAAACACCTAAAGTTTCACGTCATGAGCATAGAGGTGATGAGGCTTCTTGATTTAAACAACCACATAAGATAGACGAACCAAAAGTGGAACAAAATAGACATGAAAAGATGAAATGTACAAATAAGACTTTCGAATCGTGTGGCACTTCGTTTTTCAAAGGAAATAAGGAAGCCGTCAAAGATATGGAATGACTCAACTAGATTGAAGTTAACATAAAATTAGTGATTGTGTAGATGAAGATAAGGTAAGGTTTGTAACACGTTTAAAGAAGAAGCACTAAGCACTACTTTAGTGAAAGGTAATTCTCTGAACCAAAGTAAAAGATTACGCACGATGGATTACCTGCGAAACTTTTGCCAGACTCTTTATCAAATAGCTCTGCCCTTCTTCTAATTTGGGAAAAAATCAAAGGAGAATTACTTATCTGGAATTGAAGAGTTTAACATACATGGAGTATGCTAAAAATTCTACAAGATTTCTTGGTTGGGTTGGGCATATAAAATAAAATACCGATATTTATCCTTTCCTTAAACCCTAAAACCTATGCTGATACGGTGGAAGTTTGTGTAATTATGGCCATGGAAGTAGTAGGATGGAAGAAGAAATGGTTGGACAAAAGAGGAGATGATATGGTAATGATAATGGGAATAATAAAAAGAACAAAGAAAAAGTGTTCCATAATGGAAAAAGAATGTTTTCGTAGAGTTTAATAAAATGTAGAATTTATGGCAAGATGCATATAAGCAAGTACAGATATGAAGGAATAGCTTGTGCTTAATGTAATAAGATAGGACACCTATTATTTAAATGTCCCAAAAAGAAGACTAGCTTTGGTGTGGGCAAGTGGGTCATTTCAGATTGTAATGCTTGCATCTAGAATTAAATTAAGCGTACAAGAGAACACATCTAAGGAAAAGCATACATGATGAATTTATATGAAGCTCAAACGACACTAAATGACTTGTGGGTGTGTTCCTTGTCAATAACGTATAGGCTAATGTACTATTTAATTAAGGAGAAATAGCAGTTTCATATCAACTACATTTAGGCATCAAATGAATCTTTTTGCATAACTTAGCTAATGCATATGTAGTAGAAATAAGTGATCAAAAAGAAAGAAGAATCATAGAAATTCTTAAGAACTAAAATCCTAGAATAAATGACAAGAAACCACTTGTAGATGTTATGCCAATAGAGCTTAGGGGTTTTGATATAATTATAGAACATGGTTTATTAGCTTAAAACCAAGCCTAGATCATTTGTGATTAGAACACGAGCAAACTATATACCTTAAATGGTGAAAAACTAATTATTCATGTCTATTAAAAGAAAAAGTCAATCCACATGATCTCAGTAATAAAAGTTAACAAATGCATGCGGAAAGGATGCATAGCTTTTTAACATATTACATATGCTAGACATGCTAAGGAAGAACATAAGCTAGAAGATATTCCGCTAATATTATCCAAAAATATTCCCATTGGTCTACATGGATTACTTCCGGATAGACAAGTGGAAATTAGTATAAACCAAATTTCAAGAACGACCTTTATAGAAAAGGCACCTTATCTTTTATCTCCAATAGAGATACAAGAACTAGTGAAACAATTACAAGAACTGTTGGATAAAGGGTTTATCCGACCGAGTAATTATTCGCCATGGGGAGCCCTGATACTGTTTATAAGGAAGAAAGATGGGTTGTTGAGGATGTGTATCGGCTAAAAACACCCTCAAAAGATCTCTATAAAGAATATATACCCATTACTAAGGATAGATGACTTGTTTGGTCGATTGTAAGGTTCAAGTTATGTTTCAAATATAGATTTAAGATGAAGATATCATCAATTAAAACTACATTCCAAAATAGATTTAGTCATTACGAGTCTCTGGTAATGCCATTTCGCTTCGCAAATGCATAGTTAATCACGACTTCTCATCCGCAAACTGATGGGCAAAATGAGCACATTATTCAAACAATGGAGGATATTTTAAGAGCATTTGTTAGTGACTTTGGAGGAAACTTTGATGAACACCTACCTTTGATAGAATTTTCATAAACAACAGTTATCATTATAGTATTAAGATGACATCTTTTGAGGCTCTATATGAAAGGAAATATAGAACTCGTTAGACGGAGATTGGAGAAAACCAAATTACTAGTCTCGAATTCATCCATGAAACGACCAGTAAGATAGTTCAGATCAGAGTATGAAGAAAAATTACTTTAGATAGGCATATAAACTACACAAATAAAAGAATAAGGCCACTGGAATTTAACATAGGAGATAAGGTTATGCTAAAGGTATCCACGAATAAAAGTTAATCCAAGATATATAAGACTGTTCAAGATGGCATCTTGAGTTGGACCAATGCTTTATCGTCTGACATTTCCTAACAAACTATGTGGATCTCATGATACGTTTCACGTATTTAATTTAAGAAAATGTTTGTCAGATCAATCCCTTAAGGTACCTCTTCACGATGTATAATAAATGAAAAGCTAACCTTCATGCAAGTCTTAGACAATTCTCAAAATTAAAAAACAAACAAATCCTACTTTTTCAAGTAAAATAGGATTCTAAGCATGGTCGAGAACTCCTATAGGAGATGGAAGCTAAAATGATGGAAAAGTATCCATATCTTTTTAAGACATGAATATTGAGGATGAAATTCCAAAAGTTGGGGAGAATATAACACCTGATATTTTTATCCAAGAAAAATTAAAGAAAATTTGGTCTTACAAACCATAAATGGTACATAACTTAGTGGCAAAGGAAATGATAAAAGGGTGTCACATCAGAAGCATGATAAGGATGATATAATAGACCATAACTCTAGCTCTTACGGTCCGTAAGATTGTGTCAGTTTAGTTATTCACCTAAAGCATGGCACGTGTTAGTGAATCATTGAATTGCAGCTTACGGATGCCCAACGTTCCTAGCATTACGGCCCGTAAGATTTTTTAGCTAAGTCTTGATTGATCTAGTAGCATCTAGGGAAGCATTAGGTAAGGTTTTGTTTAAGTATCCGCTTGTTTAAATAATCGTTCTAGCCTTAGATATTGAAGAAAACCTAGGTTTATCATATTATGTAGACTCTTAACTATCTTAAGCTTGAGAAAAATTGAATGAATTTTATCCAATGACACTACCGATAGCAGGTGAGTTAATAGTGTTTTGATACATGTAATTTCAAAAAGATAAATCTTGTGTTATGCTTTGTGTATGTTATACTTAAAATTTATACATTAATTATAATGTTACCTATATATTCGCTGGGTCGTTTTGGTAGTTAGTAAGACGTGATGGGTGTGGAGCCTTGGTCGTGTACTTCGTAAGACCTTATGGTAGTTAGCCATGGCAATAAAGAACATAAAAACAGGATATGTATAAGTATTCAAATATGTTTATATGCAAATAAGTTCATGCATAACTAGGATAAAGTTTTAGATAAATGTTTCGGGATATTATGTAGATTATTAACTATTGTAAGCTAAAGAAAAAGTGATTGGATGTTATACAAGGATATTGAAAATACCGTGTGAGTTAATAGTGTCGAGATACATATGCTTTCAAATTGATAAATCTTGTGTCATGCTTTACATACCTTACATTTAAATTATATACATTGTTCATGGTTTAAGTATAGTCATTATGGGGGCTAGGTAGTTAGTAAGACCTGATGGGTGTGGAGCCTTGGCCACGTAATGCGTAAAAACTTAAAGGTTGTTAACCCTGGCACTAAATAAAATAAAACCTTGATATATATATATATATATATATATATATATATATATATATATATATATATGTACAAATGTGGTATGCACATGTGCTCATACATAACCAAGATAGAGTTTGAGATAAATGTTTTGGAAGTGATACTAGATCACCAATATGTTTTGTTTACATTAATGTATCTCAGATGAAACCTCAAGAAGGAGGTGAGTATGTGTAAGATAGAAGTGATTTATATTTTAAATGTTGTATAAATTTAGTTTGGTTGTAAAGAGAATATTATCTTAATTAATAGAAAGTTCTTTTGTTACTTTGTTTCTGCTACTAAGTTGCTATTAGTCAGTCACGAGGTAGGCTTCATTTTGGGTGGGGTGTGACAAAAGCTAACTGTTATATGCATAGATAAATAAATATGTGAGCTTGACAATGAACTTAAGGCTTCCTTGCATGAAATAATGACTGATATGTTAGTATAGTTGTTATGATTCATTAAAGGTTTCTAGTTTTGACGTAATAAAATTTATGACATATAATGTTTTAAATTTTGCTGCTAAAAGTTTAATGAATGTTTGGTTTATGAATTATGTTTCCGATGTTTAAATCCAACTATGAGGTATCCCGAAAACAAGACTTTAAAATCCCTCTTTTCTGCTTATATGGCTGGCTTAGTGGATTATAGCTTGATGTTAACCAATGATTCATGAGAGGAAAATGAAGTTGAAAAATATCAGATAAGTTTATAGTAAAAAGTATATTTAATCTAAAAAGTCAAAAAAGGATTACGGACTTGACATGTGTCTTTTTATTATTTTAAAAAAGAGGGTATTTTGATCACTGTGCAAATAGGTCAGCTCATTGTGTCTTATATTTTACATCATTTGTTATATGTAGTTATTATTGCGTTTTATGTTTTAGGTCATTTTGGGTTATTTTTGTCATGTTTTTATATATTATATAAACTTGTAGTATATCATTATGTTTTATAATTAAAAGTACACAATTATATAATTCTCTATTATATTTTTCAAAACTCATGGTGTTAAATATAACACAATGTGTTATTTTCGTTATTGTTTTTTATTGTTTCTATAAAATTATTATTATTTATCATTGTGTATTACAATTATAAATACACAATTATATTATTCCAACAATATATTTTTCAAAATTAATATTTTCATTGCTTTTAATGTATTAGATTAATTAGTTGTTAATTTATTATTATGTTTTACATATTAGAAATACACAACAATATTATTAAATATAGTATAATAACTTTTTCTCTATAATTTGATATCAATTATTAATTAAGTAGATTGATGGTTGAGATTGTTTATTATATTTTTTAGGTATAAATGAATTTTTATTAGAACCTCTTACATTATCAATTAATTTAATGAGTGAACCAAGTAATTAAAAAAAATACCTAAATAGCAAAAATATAGGGTATATTGAAGTTACATAATGACATTATAATTTTAAATTTGAAAATAAAAATTATCTGATTTGTTAAAAATTATTTTTCTAGATCAGTAGGTAGATTTAATTTAATGTAATGTTTTCTTATCAACCCTTCTATCTCTCTCTCTCTCTCTCTCTCTCTCTCCCTCTCTCTCTCTCTCTATTTTTAGAGTTAATTTTAATTTTTGCTTCTTAATTTTTGATAAAATTAATCATTTTTCTTCAAAATTTTCAAAACATCAATTTTAGTTTAAAAGTTTCATTATTTGTATCAATTTCAATTCAAAAGTTTTATTTTTTGTATTAAAGTTGAAACAACTTATAAAACTTTTGGATTGAATTGAAATATCTTATGAAACCTTCGAAGTTAAATTGATATTTTTAATATTTTGGAGTAAAATAATTATTTTTATCAAATCTCAGTTAGCAAAATCGAATTTAAATCTTATTTTTAATTGTTTTCCGATAGAGAGTTTATAGATATAAATACTAACAGAAATAAGTTTGTGATATTATTTCACAAGTTTTGAAAATTTATTTGATTTTCGAGACTTATTCAACCCTGTGGTTAAGAGCCGTTTAAAGGATTTTGATTTAATCAAACTTCTTGAATTCCTTACTTAAAACCTGCATTTATATATTTTAAAATAACTGATTGAAATACGACAATAAGTAGCTTACGATTTTCTTAACCAGCCCATTCACAGGTGATTAGATTGTTTTTATTCGATTAATAAGCTTCAGAATTGGGGATTCTATATCAACTTGACTATAACTTAGTAGCAAAACAGAATAATTTTATATCAACTATCAATGTACCTACAAAAATATAAAATGTGTGTTTGGTCGGTAGTAGCAACTTGTCATTTTGAAAGAAAAAATCTTTGAATGGAAACATAATTAGGTAATTTTTGTTATTATATAATAATAAAATGCTTAATAGTAGGATATACGTTGTTTACGTTTGGTAGTTTGTGGTTGAAATTACAGCCGAATTTAAGGTTGGTTGGAAAATGGCAAAGGTAGACCAGTTCGGTTGTTCGGACTTGTCAAACCTTTAAAAGAGTTTTAGTTTGTAAAATAGGCCTTTATATTTCTATTTTTTAAAATCCTATTTTCTTTTTTCAATTGATAAGAAGGTTAGTTGCACCAATGATATGTTTATAACTATTCCATATATTCAAAACTTGTGAAATGTATATAAACTTTAGTGGTTAAGTTTATTATTTGTTTGAATGAAAAAAGTACGACTCTGATTCGAAGGAAATATGCTATCTTAATTAGGCTCACAATATTCTTTTTCTAGCTAAAACTGCATCCCAACCCTCTCATAAAGAAATCCATAACATGGAAGCCCTTTGGCTCAACTCAGATTATTTTTACTCAGAGTGATACTTGAAACCAAAATCATCTCAAATTTACATAATTCGATTTGTTTTTCATACCGTAAACCATTGACCTAGTTGTTGGCATGTTAGATTCCAATACCAATTAAACCTTCTGATCAGTTTTGAATTTATCCTTGATTTATTGAAATAGCAAGGAAACTACAACCCTTGTGAAAGAAACACATGAAATTGTTTATTAAGTAGAGTAGCTGATATGTAATTTTTAAAATGCAACTTGTGAAAAAGTCATATTTTTAAAGGTAATTTAGAAATAGAAAAATAGATAATTGGATAAAAACGAATAACATATCAATAAGATTTGATACTTAGTACGTTTGATTGTCATGAAAGTGATCTCCGTGGCAGGTTTGATGAGTTCTTGAGTTTTATGTTTTGACAGTTGGCTTGGCAATTTCTTTCTCATCATGAAAGATTCAAGTCATTGTCTCGTTGATATTTTCAAGTAACTTAACTTTGATATGGTATTTTTTTTAATCATTTAAGATTCAGTCTTATAACCAGTTCAATGTTAAAAGAGTTGCAATACAATAAACATAGATATAATAAAATACTTTTTGATTTTATGATGTTATTGATATGTAATCAATTAGACAAACGGGGTATAGTATGATTCAACCAATTAAAACTGTTATTCTCAACTATTACGGGTTTTTACCTAATTACAAAAAGAAATTTATACTTACAGTTAATTTCGTTTTATAACACATATTTCCAAAATCTATTTTATTTCACGGTTACCTTAAGAAAAAAATCACATTCACATCATCTAGTTATGTAGAAATACTAACAGTCCATAAAGCTAATTTAAAATGTGTTTGGTTAAAAAGTGTAATAATTATTAATTATTAATAGTTGATAGTTAATTATATGTTAGTGTTGTTGTAATTGTTGTTATTATAACAGAAAACTTCACAGAACAATAAGCAAAGTTTTAATAGTGTTTCAATTATATTACTTATATTTTTATTTGTTACAATCACGTCACTAATACTTTTGTATATTTTAATCAGGTAATTAAGTTTTAGTAGTGTTTCAATTAGGTTACTAACATTTTTTCAATTTTTTAAAATAATTCGTAAATTTTTTTTTTAAATAATTCGGTTTTTTATAAATATTATTAATTTTTTAAATATTTAAATTTTATTGAGATAATTTTTTTTGAGATATTGAAGGGAGACGCCACCTCCCGTTTCTTCCTTGTCAAGGTTGCTGAATTTAAAATAGAGAGAGTACAATTCTAGAGAAATTGAAGAAATCGGCTAAAGGTATGAAATTCATTTATATTTTGATAGGTCTAAAATGGATCTATGGTTATATAGTGGTTATGCATCGATTGAGATGATAAGTTGTTAACTTTGTATGTTAATGTGGAGATCAAGATTATTATCCCTCATGGTTTGGGGTTTTCTAAGACTTTTACACTAAAGGTGAATTCCAAATCCTTATCTTCATTTGTTTACGTGTTTTGGCTAGTATGCATACTACGACGATGATTACATAAAGTTATTATAGTTTTGAAACTTGATGTTTTATGGGTTTTATAATTCTTGATTTATAGTGTAGTACTCAACCTTTATAAAGTAATATTCTAAAGAAAATATACTAAACAAAGCTAAAGTATATTAAAGAGTTAAAGTTGATCCTAGTTAAAATAACTAAGATATAAGAAAATAACCACAATTGAAGAAGCTAAAGGATAGATAAAAAGCCAAAAATGATCACAGAGAAAGAAAGCTAAATTTTACATGTGAAATGATAAATGAACTTGAATAATTCAAGAATATTTACCCCATTAATGCACCCCTGTTAAATGTCAAGGTGTGCTAAGGGAGTCTTGCAAGCAAAGAATTCTTAATGTATTTCAAGCCTTAACATAGGAGTCTTGCGTAATGCCAAGCGATAGGAGTCTTGCATTTGTTCCAAGAGACATGAGTCTTTTGTTATGGTAAGCGACATGAGTCATGTGTAATGGTAAGCGACACGAGTCTTGCGTAATGGCAAGTGGCAAAAAATCTTGTGTATCACCCAGACATGGGTAAAAGGAGTATCATATGAGTACAGACTTATGATAGAATAAAGCTAAAGTATAGACAAGAATAGCTATTATACAGTTAAAGAATGAACATAATAAAAGCTACAAAAGCCTTACATATGTGTAAGCACACAATTAATATATGGTAAAGTATAAAGTACATATACTTGCTACAGTATGATGTGAAAGTTAAAGCTAATGAATATCTAAAGTATAATAAAAAAAGACTATAAAAGCTAAAGTTGTGATAAAGTATTTTGTTAAAGTAAAACTAAAGTTCACTCAGCAACACCAACCTTTGTATTAATATTAGTTTGATAGGTATACGTATTGAATAAAGTTGTGAGCTTGGTATAGATCTAGAAGTTACTTGTCATCATGATTAAAGACTGGTATCCAAACATAGTTATAATAGCTAAAGTTTAATGTACTGTAATTTGATTATTTTAAATTGGTTGCTTATTGTGGATGAAATTTTATTTTAAGAACTTGTGTTTCTAATTTCCAAGTACAAATGTTAAAGTTATATGCTATAGTTAAAGTTAAAATCATAGTTAAGGCTATAATTAAAGAATGTTAAAGATAGTAAAGGTTCATAGTGGTTCATTGTTGGTTTTGGAACTAATATGACTCAGGACAAGGAACATTTGGGACATGTAAAGTAAAGTACGTATTTAATCACATCTGGTCACTGTTATTAGACACTTACAATAATTAACATGGTTTGAACTATTACCCGCAATGGCAATGTTGGTTTCATAAGCCTTATAGGAAAAGAATGGCCGTACGAAAAGTTATGCGTAGTTGTTTTCGTGGTGGTGTTAAGTGATCATCACCTGGAACTAAAGAAGCAAGCTAAGGATGTGTATGTGGAATCTATCCATAATGTTATTGAAAGAAACTCCCATATCACTTAGAGGAGAGACTCACTCTCTAATCATTGTTACAGAATCCATAGCTAATGAGGTTTACAAGATTCTTTATGATATTATGCCTTCGATAATGATTGAATCCCTAAAGAAGGTTACTAATGAATGGGCATTGGCTAAAGGATGATTATGATGGCCAAAAAGTATAATTATATCAATGGAAATAACCCAAGATAAGCTGAGAATGATGATGATGTGACTGGTGAGGAATTGGCTAAGGGATGCTCTTATAAAATCTTCAAAAGATGTAATCCTCCATCTTTCCATGAAAAGAGTGGTGCTATTACGACATTCTAGTGGGTGTCGGAAATGGAAGCCAATATTGAGATCAACAAGTGTCGGGCTAATCAAGTTGTGAAGTTTGCAGTCCAGTTGTTTATTGATGAAGTTATTCATCGGTGAAAAAAAGACCCACGTAAGTTAAAAAGTTTGAGATGCAGTAATTTAATGAAGTTGATGATGTGGAACTTTAGATTTTAGGATGAGGTTGACAAAGTTAAAATTAAATTTTTAGGATTCAAGGCTAAGATTATGCGGAAAGTACACCTCCTATGTTAATGAGATGGTCATGCTAGTGCGTCATGTAGTTAATATAGAAGAAAGGATGATGAAGTGATATGTTCAAGGGTTGTCTTCAAATGTGAGAATATACGTTAAAGCAATTGGACCAAAGAATTTAAAGTCTTTGGTGGAGCCTATTAGAATAGTTTACAATGATATAGCCGTTAAAGAGCTAGTGGTCGAGGAATTTAAGAAGCGTGTGTTAGTAGTTTAAAAAAAGGCAAGGAATGACAGATCTTCTATCAAATAAAAAAAGGTGAAAGTGGAGTCATGCAGTGATTATCAAAGATTTTGAAGAAAGCATGCTGATAAATGCCGAGAAAGGGTGGTGACAAGCCAAAGGTGAAGGCAAGGGCTTTCACCATTACACAATAGGAAGCTAGATAGAGCCTGATGTGGTGTTAGGTATTCTAGTCCATAATTTATATGCTTCTAGAAACTCCATTGGTAAGACTACTAAGACAACTAACGCCATAAATGATTGTAACATGGCACTACAATATGGGGCTAATATTGTATGTTTGAATTATTATTTGAATTATTGGACCTACCGGAAGTCCAATCAAGATCTGTGGTGATCAAGTCTACATGATTCCAAAGATAACATCTCGTGGTGAGGTGGTGGAATGTTCTTGACATACGTTAAAGATGATAAAATTAAAATGGTAAATTTGATAGTTTTGTCCATGGCATGTGCCTTCCCCTAATGTGCTCCAACAGAACTTTCCTAGAGTAGTACCTAATTGGGAGATAGAGTTTTAGATTGGCCTTATACTAGGAGCTTAATCCATTGCTAAAGCATCATATCTTCTAGCTTCATTAGAAGTGGAAGAGTTAATAACCCAACTACATGACCTTTATCAATAAAAAAATTATTCGATCGAACATTTCACCTTGGGCTGCTTCATTGTTGTATGTAATGAAGAAAGATCATATCGTGCGCATGTGTATAGATTATAAAGATCTAAATAAGATTATGATAGAATAAGTACATGTTATTAATAGTGACAATCTGTTTGACCAATTGCCAAGATAAGGGAACATATTAGTGAACAAGATATCCTAAAGACAATGTTTGGACATGGTATAGGCATTTTGAGATGTTGATTTGTGGTTTATTGATCGATTCTTGACTGATCAGCGATAGTGTTTATAGATGATATCCTGATCTATTAAAAGAATGAGGCTAAACACCTTTGTCACATCCATGAGGTGCTAGAAACTCTTAGATAGGAAAAGTAATACGTGAAGTTCTCAAAGTGCGTGTTTTGGTTACATGAAGTATAATTTCTAGGTCATGTGATTAACCTAAATGGAATCATGGTAGATTCTGTTAAAGCACAAAAGAAGTGATGCAATGGAGTTCTCCAAGGACACCACGTAAAACCAAAAGCTTTCTTAGATTGGTGGGTTTTTAAAGGAGGTTTATCCAAGATTTTTCAAAGAATGTCTCACTATTCAAAAATTCAATGAGCAAATATGTAAAGATTGAGTGGAGTGCTTGTAAAAAAAAAACTCGTTCCAAGAGCTAAAGAAAAAGTTGAAACAGGCTGTGGTGTTGACATTTTCAGAAGGAAATAAAGATTTAGTTTTTATTCCAATCATTCGTATCAATGGTTAGGGTGCTTTATGATACAATGTGTTATAGTCCTAGCTTATGTGTTTGTAAAGTTAAAGATTCACAAAGTTAATTACCTTACTACTGATTTGGAGCTTGCTACTATGCTTTTTGTGCTAAAGATATGTATACAATACTTGTATGGTGTCAAATGTACAATTTTTACAAATAATAAAAGCTTAAAGTACTTCAAACTGAAAGACCGTAACATGGGATAGAGACGATGACTAGAGTTTATAAAGGATTACGACAATAAGATTCAATACCACCCAAGTAAGGCGAACGTTATGGCTGATGCCCTAAGTAGCAAAGAAAGACATGAATCAATCCAGGTAATACCTTATAAGTTGATAGTGACAACTGATGTTATAAAACAAATTTGCAAAGCATAGATAGAAGTCCTAAAGACATGTTAGGTTGATAAAGAAAATATTAAAGAACAACTTGTGAATTTCTGGTTATGTTAATCTTTGAACGAGGATTTAGAAAAAGCTCATAAAGTCCACCACTCGATTAATCAAGGCACCACAAAAATGTATAATGACCTAAAAAGAACTAATGGTCGCTAGGGATGAGCGCTAATGTAACTTACTTTATAGTTAAGTGTTTAACATGTCTTCAAGTTAAAGCAAAACATCAAAAGACACATGCAAAGTTCAAGCCTTTGGATATCCCCGAATAAAATAGGAACATGTTACGATGGAGAGTGCTCCATTTCTTACCAATCCGACAGACGTATAACTCGAAGAATCTAGGAGAGTTATTCATTAAAAAGATAGATGCTCAACATGGACGTCTCAATGTTTATTATCTAACAGGGACACATGGTTTATATCCAAGTTGTAGAAGAGATTCAATGACGCTATGAGAATGAGATTACATATTAGTACAACGTACGACCTGCTGACAGAGGGTGGGTATGAAATGACCATTCAGATGTTGGAGGAAATGCTTCGGGCGTGCATTACCAAATTTGGTGGGAGCTGGGATACTCATATGTTGTTTGCAAAATTCTCATACAATAATCGGTACCATGTTGGTATTGGTATGCTTTCGTATGAGATGCTTTACAGTAGGAGAAGCAAAAGCCTTGTATGTTTAGGGTGTGATCACACAGAATGAAATGGGAATCATAAAAGTTATTAAATCTATGAATGAAAAGCTAGACAAGATTAGAGCTCACTAAAAGCTACCAAAGAGAGACATAAATTGTATGTAGACAAACGCTAACAACCGATAGATATTAATGTTGGAGATAAAGTGATGCTAATGGTCTCGTTTAGGAAAGGAATCATTTGATTTAGAAAATGAGAAAAGCTAAGTCACAGGTTCTTATGCCAGTTAAAATAGTAGTTAGTATGTGTGAAGTGACATGGAAATTAGAGTCACCCGATAAGTTGAGTGGAATTCATGACACTTTTTACATGTTGCATTTGCATAAGTGTTTAGCAAATTTGGATGCTGATACTCTAATTAAAAATGTGAAATTAGATCATAGTTTAAATTACATGAAACAACCCATGGCTATCATAGACGGATAGAAGAAATGATTAAAGAAATAAACTAGTTCCACTTGTAAAGTTAAAGTTGAAACATAAAAATGCTTGGAAGTCAAATGGGAGTCCAAGGAAAAGATTGGAAAAATCCATCCATAATTATTTGATGCACAGCAGGTTTCAAAGACTAAATAATGGGATAGACTTCTAACCCTGAAATGTGTTTAATGAATAAATTAAAAGATGACATGAGAGATGGCATAGATCAATAATCAAAGTTTCTAAAAAGGGAGTTTATCCTAAAATGGTCCTTTTATAAATATAAGGGAGCCACTGCCTCTTATTTATTGCTAGGTAAGGTTGATGAGCTCGAAATACACACACAAAGAGAGAGTAAGAGGGAGTGTGTGTGTGTCTGTAAACTAATGATCTAAAGTAAGTAACGAAAGCTAACATATAGTTGATCATAAATAAAGTAGCCAATGAAATAAAGATATCCTCAGTTAATAGAAGATAAGTACAGATTAAAAGCTAAAGATGATCACATATAAAGAAAACTAAAGTTTACATGCTAAATGATAAAGGAACTTGAATAACAATTCATGAACAGTTACATCGCTATCATACATCTAAGAAATGTTAAAGTATAATAAAAGAGTCTAGTAAGCATAAAGCTCTTGACGTATTTCAAGTCACAGCATAGGAATTTTGTGTAATGATAAGTAACAAGATTCTTGTATTTTTTGCAAGCGATAGGAATCTTGAGTAATGGCAAGCGATAAGAATTTTGCTTGATGGTAAGCGATAATAAAGTTTGTGTACCACATAAGCATTGATAAAAGTAGTCTCGTACGAGTATAGACTAATGATAAAGAAAAGATAAAAGGGCTTAAGTACAATTAAATATTTAATATTATAGATGCTAAAGAAGCACTGCATATGTGAAAGCACACGGTTAAACTATAGTAATGTATAAAGTATATACACTTGATGAAGTATGTTGTGAACATTAAAGTTAAGAATTTCTGAAGTATGATCAAGAAAGAGAATTAAAGCTAAAGTTTAGATAAAGTATTTTGCTAAAGTGAAATTAGAGCTCATTCAACAACGTTGAATTTTATGTACATATTAGTTTGACATGTATGCATATTGAATAACGATGTTAGCTTGGCATGAATCTCATAGTTATGTTTAGTTAAAGTCTAATTTATTATAATTTGATGATAAATAATGTTTCAAATGCCGCTCTTTATAGTTGATATAAATTGATATTTAAATTTATAATTACTAATTATATTTTTTAACTAAATACTATTTAAATTACATATTAAAAGGATAAGATGGTAATTTTATTTAAAGTTTAAGACATCTATACAACATTTTAAGTATAAAGTATAAGTGTTTTATGCAATAATTCTACTTTTACCCCTATTTAATTAACTTCTTCTAATTATTGTATTATTAAATACATATTATTAACACATTATTTAATAATATGATATTATTTAATTCATTTTATAAAGTTTTATTTTATTTATAATAATATAAATTGACATTAAAATTTATAATTAGTAACATACTTTTAAAACTAAAGTTAGATTTTATTTATAATAATATAAATTGAAATATAAATTTATAATTACTAATCATATTTTTTAACTAAATACTATTTAAATTACGTATTATTTTATTTAAATACTTATATCTATACTACTTTATAATAAATCTCTTTGGATAGAAATGTAATTTTGCCAAACGTACAAGTTTTAAATCAACATGTATAAAGAAGTGCATGGCATTTAAGAATGGTAGAATAAAAAATTGATTAAGATTTTAAGACACTTTAGGGGTAATATAATAAATTTATCAATTAAAATTTATATAGCTTGGTATTTTTGCCTTTGTCTCCTTCATGTAGTTAATAAATATTATTAATATATTATTTAATAATATGATATTATTTAATTCATTTCATTAAATTTTATTTTATTTATGATACTATAAATTAACATTTAAATTTATATTTACTAATTATACTTTTATAACTAAATATTATTTAAATTAAGTAATATTTTATTTAATTACTAAGCATATAGCTTTTATATATATATATATATATATATATATATATATATATATATATATATATCTTTATGTTTATAATAATTATAATACTAATATTTTTTTAGGGGCATATTGTGAGTTTAATAATTTTAATATTTATCTATATATTTTATAATAAAAGTAAAATGAGGATTGAATGATAATTTTACATATGGATTAAAACACCCATATGAAAAGTCATGCTTAAATTTCAAAAAATTAATCATTTTTTTCATTTATACCATTACAATAAAGTATAATATATGATTTTTATAGTACAAATGCTAAAACATATATACGTGACCAAACAAAACCGTCATATACTTTTAATTCCGTTCATTCACTGCGATTAAGCACTAATTACTCTTTCCCTTTCACTTGCAGGTTGTTAGAAGCTCAAAAACAATTAAGATGGTAATTTATTGTGACAATTTCTCCGTTAACTTTCTCCGGTCTATGCAAATCACCACCGAAAGCTGCTCCGATGATTATAAAACTCTAAATTACATTCATAAAACGAAACCCACTAAAATCTAGGTAATAAGTGATTTTCGACCACAAATACCACCCATGCTTTCACTAATATTGTTGGGATAATACATTTGTGTTAAAGACTTTTGTAATATATGTAATTATTTTCTTTCATTTAATTTTTTCAATAATTATATTTTAATTTTTTAATTTACACCGTAACGCACCGAGCCCATACTGAATAAAACCGAATTCCCAAAAGATCACGCAACAACCGTACCGTCAATACGCGCGGGCAGTTCCACTAGTATCTAAAAATATACGTACATACTATTTTTTTGATTTATTTAATTTCTTTTAAGATGTTAATAATAAATCATACATTCTCTCTAACACTACTATGGTATTTACACCTTATGCTGTTCATATGATTTGATGCTTGAACCATCTAAAAAGAAATATTTTTTTTATATATTGGTACCTCTACATCACATGTGCGCCTTGAAACATGTTTAATGTATCTACTATTTGTATTTTTCTAACAATATTTATTTTCGTTAATTTATCACATAAATAATTATTACTAAAAGAATGTGTTATTAACGTAATTTCATAAGATCTAATAATAATATATGGCATGTGAGAATACTATTTTTATTTTCTACTTGCATATCATAGATTTTCTTAGTTTTATTATATATATTGTTTTATTATATTTATATGTGAAAGGAAACTTTCGTAAATAGTAAACTTTGTTTTTTTTCATTTTGCTCACATATCATTTTACAATTCTTTCGTGTGTACAACCCGAAACTAAAATGCTTTTTGCCTTTATGGCGTAGTGTAGACTATATACTATGACACGTTTTTTTTATTTTTGTTTTGATACTTGGGATCGTGTCACCGTCGACGGCTTGGCTTCGAGGTTACACCCAACCCAGATTTTGTGCTTTTTGGTTTTGTTTTTTTTCTAGCTTGTTGTATTCGGATTTTTAATAGTGTTGATATAATTGTGACCTAGGTTTATAATTAGGTTTCTCGATGTCTTAGGATGTCGTCAGATTGACGGTCATTGAGTACGTGTTTTGGCGTCTGCATTTTGATATTTGAGATCGTGGCAGAATTTCCATGCAACGTGTCGGGAGGAATATCTAGTTATATGTAAATTAAGAAAAGATTAATATTTAAAAGTTATATAAAACTTTTTGATAATGAAGAAGCTTTTATTCTAAACGCATGTATCTACCATGAAATAGACTTGTGCTCTTTTGTATGTCTCCCCGACACGTGTATGAATAAGAAAATAATATATAAAGGTCTTCCAAATAAAAATAAAAATAATATATAAGTTGAGTAAAAATGGAAACAAAAAAATGTATAAATGAAACCGTGTTTTTTAAGAGGAGACTTTGCTAGTGTATATATATCCCATTGCCTTTGCAAGGTTTACTAGTCTAAACACATCACCTCTTTGCACTCTCTCTTTCTCTCAAGCTTCTCTCTCTTTCACACACACACCCCCCCCTACATATAGATACACGAATATTACAAGCCTCGAAATAATATAAGTAACAACAAATGGGAAGACAACCATGTTGTGATAAAGTTGGTTTGAAACAAGGGCCATGGACTGCTGATGAAGACAAAAAGCTTATTAACTTCATCCTCACCAATGGCCAATGTTGTTGGCGAGCCGTCCCTAAACTTGCAGGTGTGTACGATCATGTCCCTTTTCATGTTTTTGAACATGAAGTAGAGACACCGACTACATATATAATTTGCGGTCAAAAGTTCTGAACGGATCTGTGATACAACTTACTAGCTAGTGAATTATTGTATTACGCGTATAATACGTGGTAGTAAGGGTTGTGTAGTATCATATCTAGTTGATATGTCGCAACTCAATATGAACTACAAATACTACCCTTGTAAGATTTTCTTTTGCCGCGTAGTTTTGATCAGTTGTGTTGGTGGCGCCATAACAACTTACACTATATTTTATAAACTATTTACAATTGACTTTGCATTAATAATGTTGTTAATGGTTTGTAAACCTAGATAAATATTTTTTTTTAACATACAAGCAATATAATGAGTTAGAATACCATAGTTGGTTATGAATTCTAATAAAGAAGATGCATTATTTCTCATTTTGCTTTGGTTATAAATTTCAGGATTGTTAAGATGCGGAAAAAGTTGCAGGTTAAGATGGACAAATTATCTTCGACCAGATTTAAAACGCGGCTTGTTATCAGAATACGAAGAGAAGATGGTTATCGATCTTCATGCTCAACTTGGCAATAGGTATACTTCTCATATATTTGCCAAGTGGCAGACAAGTCATGCATATATCAATGATTCTAAACTTAGTGGTATTTGATTGTAGATCTAAAAAGGAGGAGAAAATATTTAAAAGAAAATAAAAGTTTTAACAAACTCGATCATGAATGGTTTATTAAACAACTTACATTTTTCAATTCAATTTCTGATTGCATTTATGTCTGAGTTTGTATTATGTTTCGAGTCGTGATAGAAATTATTAGCTATAGCTTATATATGTAGGCATGACATGTAATTTAAAATCAATGTTTTAAGCTTGTATGTAATATATGGTGCGGGACATAACATCATTAAAAAAGTATAATGCATGAATACAAGAAATAATATTTATGTGGCAACCATGATTGGACCAATTCTAATGAGTATAAAGTTTTTGGTCCACAAGCATTATCATATATATTTTCTTTAACTTTAAAAGTAAAGGCTCTCATGTTGTTGCCCAGTAGTATATGATGTAAAAGATTCTTTCTATAGAAGTAGACGAAATTAAGTTAATAAAATAAAAGGGCGTGGCTGGCTAGTCTTTTAATTTTAGCAACCATTGTTATATTATAAATAAATTCAATGAAAACAATTAAATTTATTTTTGTAACTTTTGGCAGATGGTCGAAAATTGCATCTAATCTTCCTGGAAGAACAGACAACGAAATCAAGAATCACTGGAACACCCATATCAAAAAGAAACTCAAGAAAATGGGGATCGATCCGGTCACTCATAAACCACTTCCTACTTCTATTCCCCCGACCGACCACCAATCACCACCCCCACCATCAACAACACCACCGCTGCTAGCACAGTCAACCCATGAAGCGCCACATACAGAAAAACTCATATTTTCGAAACCAATGGAGAATCTAAACAACGAAACAATTGAAACATTTAACGAAACAATTTCAATTCAATCAAGTACAATCATTGAGGTTTCTAAAGATGAACATGAAGAGGATGAAGAAAGCAAAAGAATTGTAGATGACTTTTGCACAGATGAAGTTCCATTGATAGAACCTCATGAGATCTTGCTTCCCACAGATAACAACATTTTACCACCACTATCTTCTTCATGTTCATCATCATTACTTCCAACTGATAGCAACATGCTACCACCTTTATCTTCTTCGTGCTCATCATCTTCAACCTCATCAACTTATGACATTTCAGCTAATAATCGGAATTTCATACACGATGAACTACATCAATCTTTGCCAAGTACAGATAATCAATGGGGTTCATCATCTTTCAACTCTACCAACTACAACAACTTCAGTGAAGGATTTTGGGGCGATGATGATGATGAATTCATCAGCAATTTGAACATGTTGATCAATGATGAGTATGAAACTTATGAACCGATTCAAAGTGACACAACTCTTGCATCTGATCTCACCCAATACTCAAATATGCTCATGAACGATGAAGATTGGACACTTGAACTATTGTGAATGGAAAGTTTGTTTTTCTTTTTCTTTCGTTTATGTTTTTTACCGAATCTTTTAGGGTTGAGTTGTAAATCCTTTAAAAGTGAAGAGTTAATAGTGAATATTTATGTAATAACCAAACCATGCAGCGGAATTAAGTATTATCAACAGATATTATTTGAACAAATCAGTATTCATGATCAGTTATATAGGGGCCGGTTATTGTATAAAGTGTAATTTTTGTGCGAAGCGTACGAAGTCACCAGAGTGTGACACTTGTTTTTAGCGGAGGGGTAATTTCGTCCGCCATACAATTACACATAAAAGTTATATAACTACGCAAGTTATATCTATTATTATGCAAATAAAAATTACTCAGTTATAAAAAATAATCACGCAAGTTATATTGATAATTACGCAAGTTATGTTGATAATTACGCAGTGAATAATCACGCAAGTTATACGCACAGCACATAGACGTTTTTTTTTTTTTAAATGTTGTTTTTTTTTAAAAAAAATATAGCAATACTATACTCATATTAAAGATAATAAAATGCTTGTTTTTATGGTGTATTTTTTTTAAAATAATGTCATATAAAAAATTATATGTGTTTAAAAAAATGGGAGGAAATTAAAAAAAGTAAACAATTGTAGGCTATTAGCAATTTTACCCCTCTAGGAAAATTCCTTGATTGATTATTCTATTTTAAATCTAAATCTTTCATATCTTAGATCGATGGTACTTGTTGATTTGTATCATTCGCAAGAAAACAACACTTTGTACCGTAAATTTTCTCTAGTTATATATTTTATCTAGTTTTTATTAATACTCTTATCAATTTAATTAACGTACATTTTCCTTGGAAATATTTATGCATCTTATATACTATTCTAAAACCATGATAAGGAACAGACTAATTAAAACAAGAAAGTACAAATATTCTATTTTTTAATAGTATATATAGTTTATTTAGGATATTCATTAAATGTTAATTATTATTTATTGCGATAACTCATTAAACCAACTAGTGATTCACAGCAAGACAAATCACCACTGTAAGTTAAAGTTACAATGGTAAAACTAGTGGTACAATACTAACGTTAAAAGTTTTTTTTTAAATATAGGAAAGCTATACTCAAATTAAATATATTAAAATGATTTATTTAATGGTGTAATTTACTTTAAAAATTAACATCATATAAAAAGGTTAAGGTCCTAAAAATGGGGTGAATTTTTTTTTAAATATGGAGGGAAATTTTGAAAATAATGGAAAAATCGTTATATAAGTGGTGTAACGTGGTGTAAAATTTAGTTACACTAAATTATTGTGATGTAAGTATTTGCTACGTTAGATATAACGGGCTATAACAATAAACAAGATTTAATAAAGGAACCTTACCCTATCTTAGTTCTATAAAAACTCAAACTTTAATAATAAGTTAACTACATTAGTATAAAAACATATTCTATAATATGGTAAATATCTTTTACTTCTCGTAGATATTAAAAGTAAGAATATATATGTATATATAATATATAATATTAACTCATCTGTGAATGAACAGTTATTTCTAAGTTACAACTTTTTTTATGTTGCGGTGACCTGTTATTCCATATGATGGGGTGCTTATACTTGATTTGAGCTCCGGTCAGCCTTTTCTAGAGAGATAGTGGGTCCGGTCCGCCTTTAGTGCGCCACTAGCGATGGTTGTTATCGCTGATGTTGTGCGGCTACTCTCAACTGGCTTGTGTTGACGGCGGCGACGTTTGAGGTATCTCTATTGCGGGTGCTCAGTACTCACTTGTGTTTGGGACTATCGTTGCCACACTTGTGCTCCTCCTCGGTGGAGTTGCGGTGTTGATCGTGGGGCTATTATTTTGGTTCGGTGACCATAAGGGTTTTCGGAGGTGATCGGTTGAGCTCCTAGCGATAGTTGCGTCAGTCGCCCTTTAAGATTTCCAGATCTGGTTGCTCTTCCATCGTCGAGGCCTCCTCCTAGTTGTACTTCTCCGGTTGGTGCATGTATTGCCTTCCCGACCTCCTTTCATTATTGTTGCTTACAGTGGCTTTCCTCCTTCATGAGCTTGATATTGATGGTGGCGGTGGCGACAGTGGTAAAGGTGGTCAGGTTGATTTGCCCCATTTGAGACTAATTATGTTAACTTGATGGTGGCGGTGACAACAATGGTTCGGTTTGAGTTGTGTCGATGACGATGAGGTTTTGCCTCATCCAAAACCGATTTTGGTTCACTGTTTTCTTTGGGTCACGATAGAGACGTCGATGACGACGAACTCTCGCTCATCTGACACTAGCTATGTTTGGGTATGTTGTTTCAATATTTTGTTTTTGTTGCTATGACTAAAATGAAAAATCCATGTTGGTTATCATGGCTTGGTAGCCATTTCTAGCATGCAACCACAACCGGATAGCGGTTCTGAGCTCGATTAATGTTAAATTATTATTATTATTGTAAGGTATTTGTTGTTTTAGTGTCCATTTGGCTATGATTGCATTCGAAAAATTTATTCGTTATTGTAGCGAGGCAACCAATGGTGGTTTTCAGTCTTAACTAAAATTCGGTTCTAAGCCTACTGTTTGGATTTTGATGCATAAATGACTATGATGGATTATATGAGTCATGGTTCATCGGCTGTTTCTCACACGCGCAACACGCATTCCTGGATTTAGTTAGTTTTTTTAGGAACAAAATGGATGACTGTTGTAAGGATTTTTTCATTAATGTATCAAAATAAATTTTTTTAAAACGAAGTTGTATTTAAAATCGAGTTTTTTCTTTCTTTTTTTCTTCTTTTATGATCGTATTTACAGCAGAGTACTGCTTTTTATGGCGGAGTGCACTTTTGGAGTTTTATTGTACGGTGACACTCGCTTTACGATAGGGTGCACATTACAATTTCGCACAAGTATGACAGCCTTTTGTGACGTGTTTGTGTATTTTTTGATGCATTATAGTTTAATGTTGGAACGAGCGCTGTTGCGACGTATTTTTGCATCTTTGTTTTGATATTTGGGATTATGACAAAATTATTTGCATAACACGCGTGGGGGAATACCTAATTAAACTCAAAATTTAAGTAATTACTTAAAAAAAAAGGGTACACGTCCATTAAATCTACTCTAAAATTATAACATTTGTTCAAAATAAAATTTGAACCCTTGTTTAGTTGAGAGGCACACCATTTCAACATCTATGTGTTCATTTGTTAATATAAAATAACCAAAAATTAAAAATGAAACAAAAAGAGTGCAGTTGCACGTAAGCATCACACAAACTTGCGCAGAAAAGTATATATTAGTATTTAAAATTTTATCTAGTGTCAATTAAATTAAAAAAAAAAAGTTTACCTTTACATGAGACTAAAGGTTAAAGTCTTATAATACATAAAAGGTAAGGATTTACGAACAAAATTGGAGGTTGCATAAGATAGTCATTTAAATATAAATGCATATATACTCTTTGAACAAAATAGTCATTTTGTTCAAACGTTAAGGCGCAAGGTACAATTTTTTTAGCATAACGTACAAGTACGGTATGTATGTATTCCTAATTGCTTTCATTAAATATGATCAATCATTTAATATCTAACATGATCAGTAATATTTAATTTTTTATTGTCCATGTAATTATGTTGAGTTTTTAAAGTTAAATAACAATAAGTTATAAGAGGAGAAAATAATAACTAAGTTTTAATATTTTTCTATCGCTTATATCTTTTCATTATAACAACACTTAAGATTCATTTGTCGTGTTATTATTATAATTTTTTTATATGAATACTTAAATGAAATATCTATTAAATGAAATATACATGAAACATGATGCATATGTTATGAATATATGATTTTCAAGTCTACTTGAATAGAATAGTTATAAAACTTGGCCATTATTTAGTATTTTTTATTTTCATTTATCTCTTATTTCAACCTAAACTTAAAAAAAATCATTAGATAGTAGTTGAAATTCTTATATGTTCTATTTAAATTATTTAAAACAAAAAAATCACAACAATTGAAAAATATTGGAACTTAAATGACTTTTTTTAAATAAATGTACGAACTTTTGTAAAGCAATAGAAAGCTTTAATATTATTTGCTAAAATTATTTCTATATATAATAATATATTATGACTTTTAATTGATCAAAAGAAATTCTTAACACTCTTTATTTCTAAATTTGTAGTGATTGAAAGCTATTTTAAAAGTCTTATAAAATAATATATTTTAAATTTAGATTTTTTTAATTATAATTAGGAAAATATTCAAATAAAAGACACTTAAAACTAAAAATTATAAGAAGTAATCTAAGCTATCAATTTTCTTAATCAATTATTCAGATCAAATTGTAAATAAAATTTTGTTAGATGAGTATTTTAGTAATAGTCACTATTGGTGAATTTTTGTAAGTTTTCTTATTTTTTTAAACATTCATAACTTGATGTACGACATTATTTTGTTTTATAAAAATTTAACATAAAAACGAGTGTTTTTTAACTTTAAAACGTGATAGTTTTGTTATATAAAAAGATATTATGCTTGTATCTCGCCATTATGTATCTAGTGTAGCTTTGTGTTTTTTTTGTTATTTATTGTGTTTTTATCAATACTATTGTGTTTTTTTTCTAAGATGATGAATTTTTTAAAAATATAATGATGGAATATTATTATTATATATTTATAATATATAAAACATAATAATAAATTAACAACTAATTAACTTGTAAGGATCTTGATTCTGATGTAGATCGATCTCCTATTAGAGACGCGGAATTAAAACTAACACCATAACATGATTAGAATGATTAAACGTATGAAATTAACAAGAACACAAGCAACAAGTAAATAAATTTCGAATTATATTGCTATCTGATATGTGAATAGAATACTTCTCGCTCAAATATCAGGATTCTAATTACAAACACATCAAAAGCAAACTATTTATACTAAACCAGCAAGGTCTCGCGCGAGAACTAACTTTTCACGTGGATCAAAAGGTCTCGCGCGACTAGACTTGATCTTTAATATCTTCCTTGATTTCCTGAGCCTTTATATTCAATCACTAATAACCTAATACATTAAAAACAATGATGATTGTATTTTTTTGATCATTATTGTGTTATCTTAAACACTATAAGTTTTAAAAAGTATATTAGACAAATAAAAGAATTGTGTACTTTAAATTGTAAAACACAATGATAGATAACAAGAACTCTATATAATCAATAAAAAACAAGGACAAAAATAACACGTTGTGTTTTTCAACACTATGAGTTTTAAAAAAAATATTGATAAAAGTATATTATTGTGTACTTGTAATTGTAAAATACAATGATAAATAACAAGTTTATATACAATATATAGAAGCAAATGACAAAAAATAAAATTAAATAATCTAAAATATAATAAATAATAATAAATACATATAACAAATGATGTAAAATATATGACACAATAACTGATATTTGAAATAATAAATGTATAAGAGACCATGACGAAAATGCTATCCTTTTAAAAACAATAGAAAAATACGTGCTAATCATACAATATTTCTTAGGTTTTTTAGATTATAAACCCTTTTCATTATAATCATATTCTTATAATTATATGTAATTTATAATATTACAATTACATACTTCCAAGCTCCATATCTTTAAACAACAATGACCTTAAAACTGTATAAGGTGAAACTGTTTTCTTATATTTTTGAATATATAAATGGGGAAATAAATGTAAAATCATCACTCTCAAATCCAAGTTTAAATAGTATAAAACAAAAAAATAAAAAAAAATTAAACCAAAGATTAAAATATACAATGATGAACGAATCAATATTGTAAATTTTATATAACTTATAAACAAAGAAATCATATAAACAAAGGGTGTACAACATAAAATAGTAAAACTTAGGAAAATTGAAAATCATGTATATGAAATTTTAGAAAAACACGAGGTGAGTACTAATATACATGACCTCAAAACAAAACCCTACAAATTTCAAAACGCCCATTATAATGCATGTTCACACACACTGTTTTTTTGGTAAGTATAACTAATGGACCTGAAAAATAATGGGTTGTGTTTGCATAATCTCAACTTCACACCTAATTCTATAAACATAGTTATTTCTTAGCCTTAGGGTGCTCGGGGCACCTTTGGCATAACTGACCAACTTGATCAGGTACCTCGACAATATCACCGCCGGTGACTCGGCAAACCCGTTTCGGGTTCCAATTTTGGCGGCTACTACGCGAACCATTGGCAAACATAATTGACTTGTTTAGGTTATTTGGGTTCATTGTTTATAAGGATAAGGTTTCTACCCCTTGGTAATTTTTATGAATTTGACTAAAAATGACGTGGCTCTCCTCTTTGATAATTTCCAGTTTGGGTCGTTTTTTTTATAGATTTGGGTTGTGCCTCTATCAATTTGTATAAAAAAAACTATGTTTCGTATGTTGACATTAATTATTTTATGAAAAATTAAAGAGCAGATTATAAGTAATAATCACTCAAAAATTAAAATTTGGACGTGGGTTAAAAACTTAAACTTTATAGAAAGATGAATCTTTTAAGACATGATGGGGTCAAAAGTTTAGTTGGTTAGATGTCAACATAATTTAAGGATTGTTAGACGCACCATAGACGTCAACTCTTGAATTACTGATGAGCATTGATCACCAACCTTGAAAGCAATATATATTAGGTTTCATTTTCAGTGACATAAGCCATGACACTCTGCTGAACTAGTACAATTTTGACTTTGTGGTCAATCGACTATATAAATTAATTTTACATTTTTGTATTTATCAGAAGCCAATGGATATGGTAAATATATTCACATTCTAATATAATATTATATTCTTATCGTCGGGGTTATGTAAAATCTAAGTTTTGATAACTACATGTTTGACTATTAAAGGTCCCACTTAGTATGTACAACTTTGACTTCTCGGTCGTTTTTATCTTATAAGAGCATTCACAACCCATTTATCATGTTTATTCATATAATTACATTAAAAATTACTATTTTTTCTATCTTTTTTTTAATTTATCATTACTTTTTCTCTATTCTACACTCACAACTACTTTAAATATATTAAAAATATTATAGGGTTTTGAAACAGTGTTTTTTCTCAAAAATACAGATTGAACAGTAAATTTCCCATATATTTCACTCACAACCGCTTATAACCATATCATATAATATAAGAAGTACACTCACATAAATTTAAAGAACGGGTTGCGAATGCTCTAATGAGTTGGTATTAGAAAGATAGAGGAAAGTAAGGATATAAAAACTATTTTTCATATAAAGTTATCACGCAAGAATAAACTAATAGAATTATCACACCCAATATGTGTAATTATTATGTAGGCATTAAGGATGAGATTATCAGCTAGATGTATTTTAGCATGATAATTCTATCTTTATGTGATAATCTCAAGCAAGCGTAATCATCCTTGTGTAATAGCTTCAACCGATTTTGTACAACTTGTATGAACAATGAAGTTTGTATTCCAAAGTTTCTCTAGAAAAGTACATCTTGATAAGGGTTGCAATCTAGCGTAAATCCCTCGATGCAAAACCACTGAATACCTAGAAGATCACCGATCTAATTGACATTATGGAAGGCAACCCAGCATCACACCAAATAGATGGAAAGTTTCATGATTAGAATTGTGACTTTGTGTCTAGTTAGTCAAGAGCAAATAGAGGCATAACTTAGACTAATGCTTGACAAAAGAACCAAAATTTTGATGTAATGCATCAATCATATATCATGTTACAGTCATATAAAAAAGTGATGCTATTATGCTATCATGCTTATATAGAGTTTTAAAGTCTAAATAGTTGTGAGAAGTAAAACTAAAACTCACTTAGTTTTGCTAATTTGAAGTATACATGTTAGACTAACTGTAGGTTCTTTAAGGTAAAAGGATGAACCATTTTGCATGGATGGAAGTTGACTCATATCATGAAGACCGGCTTTCTAACAATAAAGTTTTATAAAGACATTTGGTTTTAATTGAATGTAATAGATAACCCTAAAACCTAGAAATTGATTCTTAAATCTAGAACTAACCTTGGATGAACTTTGAAGGTAACCCAAAAGCCTAGAAGTTGGTTCTTAGATCTACATGCACAAATATTAAAATGCCAACTTTGTTAGTAGAATCCGGTTATACCCACATCTAATCGTACATCTAGCTTACATATATAGAAATACATGATGAAATTCAAACCTTCTTCTCGTTTATCAAATTTCTCAATCTAAATCAGATCCTCTATCTCTCTTCCTCTTTTTCGAGAACTTTTCTCGTAAGAAAATAGGCAACGAGCTGTTCATTTTTCTAAAAGGGAAACTTTAGGGCTTCAAACTTTTTTAACGCATTTGGTCCTTTTCCTATCATTTGTGTGCCAACCACACTTTTTTTAAGCTATTTTTTAACTAAAATATAAAGTGTTATGGTTAAAACTCACGTAGGATGAACTAAACTACATTTACATATCTACATGTATAAACACCTTATAAATCAAGGTTATAGATGATTTGTACAAGCAACAACAGGCTAAACAGTTCCTATGACCTACAACCTCAAATATGGCATTACTTTTCCATCACTATATAATGAAAAAAATAGCATAAGTCATTATCGTGTCTAAGGTTCTAAATATAATTGTTGGATATCTTTTAGGAAATTACATTACATCTCAACTTTTATATTTGGAACTTCACATACCACACTTAATAAACTAACAAGGAATTATGTTATTTTTTTAATTATAACGATCAGAAACTTCATACCATATTTGAGGATAGATGTTGTGCAAACTTCTCAGTCCATTATTGTTTATAACTTGTAACACCATGAATTTTTGGTTACAAACCTAATTAAAGAAAACAAAAATAAAGCCGGTTTTAAGCCTTAAGAGAATGCGAACTAAGGATGAACAAAAGAAAATTATGCACCCTAAACCTTGCTATGAAAAGAAAGAGGAGCCGCCCATGCATGCTCTTGCCATCATTACATTATTGAGAGAGAAAGTAGTATTCTAGATAAATATATTCAATGATTTCAAGAAAGGTATCAACTATTACATGTAATACTACATCTATGTTTATTAGTTGTGTATATACCATTTTCATAGATAAAGTTGACACCTGAACATGTGAACTTGTAGATCTCGGTTTTTCCTTCTCGGGTTAGGGTTTCATCGTGTCTACACGACAAAGGTGAGTTCTAGATCTTTATTTCTACTTATTTTATGTATTTTGATGCTAGTATGTATACCATGTATGTTCTGTTAAAGTATAGAGGGTTTATAGTGCAAAAATTAACATTTTTATCTATTTTGCCTAGTTAATTTGATGAACAATACTTTGTGCATGAACCATAGGATAGGGTTTTTGATCGCATGCATGTATAGTTGGAACAAGTTAAGTATAAACTAATACAAATGGGTAACCTCACACGTATTGAAGTAGTCACCAACATTGGTAACTTAGAAATTGTCCAAGTGTGATGCCAAGGTGGATGAGTTATAGTAGCCGCATTCGCTGTCTTCATTAACCATGTGCTTTAATGTGGATAAGTACATAATCACTCGCATTGCCCAAGTTGAAGTCATTCGCATTGACTTAGTTATTCGTATAGACATTACTACCCGTATTGACTTAATCATCCGCATTGACTTAGTCACCCATATAGATACTGTGATCCACATTGACTAGACAATCCACATTGGTCTAGTCATCCGCATTGGCATAGTTTGTTTGCATTAACCATACTTAGTATGGTTTGATGATAGATGATAAAGAGATGTAGAGCTACAGTATCGATGAGAATACTGATATAGTATACAACCATAAGTAGTATACTCTTTATGGAAACTCGATGTTAAAGCATTAAAGTATTAAAGTATGATGACAAATTAAAGTGTTACTATACCTATGATAAAGTTCTAAAGAAAGATAAAACATGATAAAGTACCAAACTATAATTAGTATTATGATAAAATATTAAAAAATTATGAAGATAGATATCAATATTTAAAAAATGTAATATAGATTCACATGTGAAATGCTAAAAAACCTAAGTCTTGCATTTGTTGCAAGCAAGACATGAGTATAGCGTAACGCCAAACAACTGTGAAGTCTTGAGTTCTTACACAAGCAATGGCTAAAGGAGTTCTGTACAAAGTACAAATGCATGATAAAGTAAGGATAATGAAACGGTAAAGTAACGATAATGTAATGATATTAGTATCATCCTAAGTATGATTTTGAGACTAAAGTTAAATGTATGGCTAAAGTATGATAAAGATTGGTTTAAAATATTTTGCTAAAGTAAAAAAAAATTAAAACTCATTTAGCAACGCTGAATATTTTTAAGCATATTAGCTTGGCAGGTATGCATGTGATGAAATATAGGGTTATGGCTTGGCATGGACTTTGAAGGTATTTGCATCTGAATAGAGACTGACATCCTGGCATAGTTTATTTCTTGATAAATTGAGACTTATGTTGTTTGTTTATAGTTTGTTGATAATCGTTGAATATTGACATCGTTTAAATTCTGATGTTACGGTTGATATGATTTCAAGTTTAAGAACTTGTGTTTCTAATATTCAAAAGCAACTGTATGTTTGCGTGGAAACAGGACCTTACATAACTACTATGAGAGGATATACTTGCATGCTACAAATAAAATGCATTACATTTCAAGATTTCCTAATTAATACTAGAATTGATAAATGTGTGCACATGGTAGAATGATGCAAACATGGTAACTCCACTCTTAATACGAGGTTGCATTCCATCTAAAGAGTTAGAGAATCATATTGTCTTATAAGTTAATTCTAATATATTTTTTAATCTACAACCTTGTTAACAAAAAGATATTATGTAGGACAAGATTCAAACGTCTATCAATGAATGTTATTCGAATACCAAGATCACAAATTCCGACATGCTAACACCATATTTACCGCACAATTATTGAATTAAATGTTATATTCATCATATTTAACTTTTGCGATAATCAGTTCTAAGTAGTCGTTGAGTATATATCGATACTTAAGGAACACTACATATCTCGTCGAGAACTATACTTTTGAAAACAAAAAAAAATTTGTTTGACTCCAATCCCTATTTATATACAATTTCCGATAAAAAAATTTGCTAGCAAGTCTTCATAAACAAGCAGGAATTAACTGTCTAAAAAGCATGATTATTATTTCTTTTTAACCAGCAATTGAGGGGCTGTTGGATATGATTTCGGTCTATTTAGCATATATATTCTGTGAGAAGTTTGTCGTGCGAATTATTGACTTTGTTTTGCACTTGCAAATATATGTCTATAATACTTGTTTGTGTACCATCGACACAAACACACTCATTATCCTTATTTCATAGTTTGTTATATCAATGACTATTATCGTAAACACATTAAGCTTATTCAACAAAGTGGTGTTTGATGATGTTATCAACTTATAAAAGGTGAGAATGAAACTGGTCACTACATTCGATAAAAAAAACACAACGAACTTAGTGCTCAAATGCATCATGGCCATAGACAACACCCGTCGGTCATGAAATCAATGCATATATATCCCACTAGCTTTAATAAATCCGTGTATTACACGGGTTGATTAAATAATATTTTAATAGAATAAAAATTTATTAATTATAAAATTATATTATAATATAATATATGATTAAGGACTATAAATAATAAAAAAATTATATTACCTTTTTAAACTTTTATTTTAAAACTTTTTTTGTTTTTCCAAAAATAAATTAGATATCTTGTTTCAAAACAAACCGTTATAAAAAAATATATTTAAAAAAGTTTGATGTTGTTAAAAAGTTTCTTAAATTATAAAAGTTGTTTATTTAGAAATAACACTAATTTCTTTATTAAATTACTTACAAAACTATTTTAGATCTAAAATAATTAAATAATATTATTAGTAATTAATGTAGATATTTAATATGAGAGAAAAACGAGAAAATTTTGATTATAATTAATGTGATGCTAACACGTCTCCTCATATATATTTTTTTATTAGAGTAGAAAAAAATAAAAGATTTTCTAGAAATAACATTAATAAAATTATATCTTTCCTAATTTATTAAAAAAATATTTGTAATCTAAAAAATAATTAAAATTATTTAACATTTCTTAATTTAGGTAATTATTTAAGAGAAGAGAGAAGCGAGAAAAACATACTTAAGGGGCCTACGAATATGCCAAGTGTCCCCTTAAATTACTATTTTAGTATTATATATAGATGAGTCTCAAATATTGTTATCTCTACGTGGAACAAGGTTGTGGTACATAACCAATTTAGTGCTAGAATTTCTCATGGTCATATACAAACTTCCATCGTGTTGAAACCCATGGAAATGTACGTGATTGATGCTTTCCATGCTTTAATTGGGTGCTTAAACATTGTTTCGAGTAAATATCATTTTAACTTTTATAAATTCATTACATAAACATATTATAGCAACTAGACTTATGCCATCGATGCCTTATGTGACCAGAAGGTGATATGCATGATATGAAAGAGCCAATCACATAGAAGATGTGTAATATAAATTAATAACTAATACTCGACTGAAAGGTGCTATGAGACTACTCACCACATCGAAGATTAATTATATGTTAAAAAAACAGACTAGCTACATGTTTTTCTCTAAACGAATTATTTCCGTATCTGGATTACTAGTAAAAATTCTATATGAATAGAAATTTAATATAGATATGGCAGTTCACTAGGGAACCACGAAAAAATGGGGAACCGGGGGAACCAACCACGACAAAGTCCGATCAAACTAATTTCAGCGACGTTGGAATTGTCTCGTCGAACCCAAACCCAGAAGCTGAAGCCGTAAGCCGTTCCTGCAGGACCGTTTGAAGGGTGCAAGTAAGTTTTCACAATGAGCAAGACTTAGAACACTTAACAGATCAAATAAGAAACTGTACAGTTTATGATGATACTAAGATAAACACAAGTAAACAAGAGACAGAAAGCTTAAGAACAAGATAATTGGTTTTCAAGGAATATGTATATTGCTCTCAAGTTCTATTACAAGTGTTACAAAGCATACATACTAAAATACAAGAACCTGAGTTACTTTATACTATATCCTATAGCCGGCAATACTTTGAAAGCAAGCTGGAAACACTAATCTAGACAACAAGATCAATGTAAAGTCAAAAGGCAAATTGCCTTTTGACATGTGACTATAACATGCCATAGCTCACATCCTATTGTAATACAAAAAGGATAAAAGCACATAAAGTAGAAAGTTACAAACTCAAGACCTTAATCTACAGCTTCCTAAAGCATTGATCTTTTCACCAACTTGTGTAAAGTTGGTGAGCCTGCAGAGTGGCAGCGGAAAGTTGGTCAGCTTTTCTGAAAAGTTGTTGATCACAGAGAGCATGTCTTCTCTGTCTTCGGAAGAAATTAGTCTTCTATCTTTGAGGCTTCGGAAGACTTTGTCTTCTAAGCTTCGGAAGACTTCATCTTTGGCTTCGGAAGAGTTGGTCTTTTGGCTTCGGAAGACTTTACACTTGTGTAATTTTTCTTGTAGAGTGTAAAACTTCCGAAGTAACTTCTACCATGCACAAAGTGCATGCATGCAGGAGACACTTTGACTGTTTTGAGTGCATCAGCCTCTTCTATAATCCTTACAAACTCCCCCTAGGTTGATGCTACCAAAACAGAAAAGTTATTCAGCAGTTGATAGTCCTTATTAGGATCATAAGTATTCCTTTCTTCATCAGCTGATTTGGATCCTTTAGACTCTCATAGAACCTACTCATGTCAAAGAGATCATGTAGAGGTAGATCAAGCATGTCCTGCCAGAGATAGACATCTTGACCACCTTGATCTCTGACAACATACCATCTGTCTGGATTTGCATCAAAAGTCCAGGACAGAATGGGTCTTCCTGATGCAAGAGGCTCAACCTGAATTGGAGTTGATTGGTCATCCTCTTGTTGCACATCCTCAGGATGTTTTGACTCATCCTGAGGTGATGAGGTGGATGCCCTGGACTTCTTTTTTTTCTTCTGTCCCTTCTGATGGCCATCCTCTTCCTCACTCTATACTTCAACTGAGGAGCTTGGCCTGCAGCACCAGATTGACTTTTTGTGCTCTCCTCAGTTGGGTCCTTATTCCCCATTTGATCAGTAGGAGGGGACTTAAAACCATGCTATGGGTCAGAAAATGAAGTTGGCTTAGTTGTAGCTTTAGGTTCAGGCTGTGTTGTCTCTTCAACCTTCACCTCAACTTCAGGTGCAGCAGGACTTGGTGGAGAATGCAAGTCCACAAGCTGACCTTCTTTGATATTCTGTTTGATCTTCCTGATGTGCTCATCCATTGTGGATAGAGACATAAGATCAAGTCTCCTTCCAGAGAACCCATACAGCTTCAAGAAGCTCACCATCTTTAGTCTGTCAGCAGACTTCTTCTCTTGGGCTCTAATGGTGGCTCTTGTTTTAGCAGCTTCCTCTCTCATTTTTCTTTTCATTGTTTTTCTTTGAGTTTGAGCCTCTTGTTCAAGCTATTTTTGATACTCAAACTCAATATATTCAAATGAGAGGGGATTGAGGGCTGCTGCCTGATAGAGTCCTGTGGCACTCAGATAAGCAATCATCTTTTGTCTTTCTTGTTCACTGCTTATCTGAGTTTCTTCCTCTTCAACAGCCACAAACTCTTTCTCAGGATTTTCACAAACTGGAGAGAGGACAGGAGCTTTTTGTTGTCTTTTTCTTTTTCTCTCTTCTTTGATTTTGAGATCCAGTTCTGCTGCCTCAGCCTCCTTCCTCTCTTTATACAGCTCCCTGTCTGCCAGTTCATCTAGTTCCGCCAAGGGGAGAGAAATGATTTTATCAATGTTGTAGTTCCTAAGTCCCAGATAATTTAATCTATTGCCCTTAACTCATCATTCTGAGTATCAGGCTTATGGGCAGCCCTGATTGCAACTTGCATGAGGCTTGGGACTTCTCCTGATCTTTCTCCCCTAGCCTTCCTCTTCCTCTCTCTCTTCTTCTCCTCAATCTCCTCAGTAGTCATCTTCCTTTTCCCTTTGTCAATTATGGGCCTGTATGACTCAGGGTGGAGAGAGCTTTGGCCTGCAGATGGTTATGATGAGCTTGAGCTCTGGCCAGAGAGAGGTTTTGATACACCTTCACCAGCAGGTGTGTCACTGAGGGTACTGGGTGTAGAGGGTGAGCCTGTCTCAAGATTCACAAGTTCTTCTGCTAGGCATTCAACTGAGGTTTCCCCTTCGAAAATAATCTTAGGGTCTGCCTCAATATCCAGTTGACCAACAGTTTTCCCTGCTAGCCTCTGTCTATATAAAATTGCTCTATGTCTGAATTCCCTTATTACCCAATCTTGGATCACCTCAGCTAACCTGCCAGCCTGTCTATTTTGGCTTGGGTTGATGAAAGGCAGGTTAACCAAGTTCATACCATCATGGAAACTCAGTGTCTGAAAGTTGAAGAGTTCCTGCTACCCCTGAGCCCTTGATTGCACCAATGCCATTCTTGAGGAATCATACCACCATCCCATAATTGGATTTTCAGCTAGATGAGATGGGGCAGGCATGGACATTGAAATTCCTTCCTCAAATAGTTGTTGAAGTAAGGCCTCCACATCAGTGCTAGCCTGAGGAAGTTGTTGAACTCCCATGACAGAACTCCCAAGTTCTGTGGTTGTAGGGACTTTCTTTCCCTTTTTGGTAGCATCACCCACTTGCATAGGTGAGCTGGAGGTCAAATCCACTACTTCCACAGGTTCTTGTGGACCTGGTTTAGTTTGTCTTATTGGTGTCTCAACTAGCTTGCCCTTGAGATCGATGATCTTAAGTTGCTGGTCATTTACCTTCTTCTGTAAGACAGTCACTTGAGATTCCAAGTGACTTAACTTGGAGACCAAAGAGGCGCACATGTCTTCTAGTTGTTGCACCTTTAGTTTCAAACTCCCCTCATCTTCAGATGAAGAATCATGGGGGGATGAGAGAGTTGGACTGATGTCTTCTTCCTCATCACCAGCATAGTATTCTTGGCTGTTGGATTTCCTCTACTCACTGACAACTTCAAGTGAAGTGTCAATGGGCTGAGTTGCCATGGTTGAGGTCTTAATGATGTAATCACTAGCAGTAGTGAGAGCCTCTTCCATATGGACCTCCTGAACTTGTTCAGGGAGATCCAACTCAGTTTGGGGTGGATGATGTGGGCTAGATATGGGGGTGGCAGGAGCACTGATCTCTCCTTGAGTAAGGGTGGAGAAGAGAGACTCATGGTACTCACTGAATCCCATATCTTCATCATCATAGAATTCAAGGTTTGGGATTGGTTGGTTGAGATCTAGAGGCTGGGGATGGTAACTGTCCCCTGAAGGTTGATCACTAGAGTTTTGAGACTCTGAGTGAAGGCTTAAGGCTGTTTGGGTTATGAGCTCATCAGGCTGAGCATGAGGAACCTCAACACTGATAGTATGAGAGATGGGAGTGGTTTGCTCCTCAAGAGAAGTGGGAGCTCCAGTGTCCACTTCTTCTTGCATGGGTGGTGATATGGGGGCCTGCTCAGACTTAATAGCTTGAGCAGGAGTGCGTTTGTATTTTCTATAGTATGTGATGGTTAATGTAGGTTGATGGGGTGGATGAGAAACAACAGGTGTGGGTTCAACACTAGCAGGTGCTGCTAGGTTGTCACCTTGAGCAATGAGCTCTAACATTTTTGGGACAAGGGCTGTTTCTACCCTAGAGAATCCCACAGTTGGTTTTCTCATTATTTTAAAGATGCCGGGCTTCATATGTCTCAATTTAAGAGTTTTACCTGTTCCCCTCAACTGTGAGCCCAGTTCACAGTTGAGAATGTGTTGGACATATCTAGGGAACATGTATACTCCAAGGAGTCCAAGTTTGATAGTAAATTAAGGTAAACAAAGTGAGAATACCTGAACTTGACCCCCTGAACCAGTCCATGGACTATGAAGGACAGATCCTCAGGAATCTTGTCCCATCCTCCATGCTTGTTGGACAAGCTGTGTATGATGACATGAAGGAGGTACTTCCACTAGGAAGAGACCTTCCCTTTCCTGAAGGTTCTGACTAAGAAGTCTCCTTCATATCCCATCTACGCGAAGGACTGATTAACAGCAGATTTGGGAAAGGACACATCACCTTCTGCATCATCCAGCTGAAGATGGTTGTTAATGATGGCCGGAGTGATGAAGATTGTCCTCCCCTGCACTGTAGCAGACAGTGCCTTCTCCCCGTCTACGGTGACCTCTTGGCAGGTCTGCCAGAAGTCCAGCAACTAATCCTCGTAGAGAGGAGGATCAATGGTGAGGGAGGTGAAATAGTTTGACAAAGAAAGGAAACGACAAATCTCTGAGAAAGCAGGATCTTTCTCAGAGTTCAGCAGAGCAACCTGATTGTGTTGCCTGTGTAGTTGCATGGAGAAATCGGGTTGGTTTCTGCGGTTAAGGTTGGCCATTTGAAAGAGCTTCGTCAGGAAGAAAAGTAAGAACAAAGTCAGTTTCTTAATGAATTTAGGTTAGACAAGTGTTGCAGATGATGAGAGAAAAGTGAAAGAAGGGAAAATCGTTGGGTATATATATGAAATGGATTTGAGACAAAGTTAATGCGAAAGGATAAACTTTGAAATCCGGATGTCGGTCCCACCTCTGAAAAAGCGCCCAAAAGTAGTTTTCTTGAAAGTCGAAATTTTTCGAAGGTAATTTGGTTTCGAAAGTTTTTGATAAAAGCTTCCGATACCAATTTGGCTTCGGAAGATATTTCCAAGAGTTTTGAAAATTTTGTTTCGGAAGAAAAAATACTTAGAGTATTCTTCTATTTTCAGAGATAAGTACTTTCGGAAGATAATTGTCCTTTAATATCATTTAAGTACTTAAGAAAAATTTTGCTTCGAAAGATATTCAGAAAATTTCTTTCGAAGGTAAAGTGTCATAAGTAGTTAGTTGATATTAAAGACATAATTTTCTTCCGAAAGTAACTTAGTTTCTAAAAGAAACATCTTCCAAGTCAGTTAGGGGCTTATGAAGGTGATAAAATAGACAACTAGGGACACACAGATTTTAGAAATAATATTAAATTTAAGTTTAAGAAAAAGCTCCTTAAAGTTGATCTCCCAATAGCTGATATAAGATACTTAAATCTCTGTTCATCAAAAGCTTTAGTGAACAGATTAGCATATTGTTCAATTGTGTGAACTTTGACTAGTTTGATTACCCTTTTTCAAAATTATCTCTAATTAAATGATACCTGATGTTGATATGCTTGGTCCTTGAGTGCTGCACAGGATTCTCTGTAATAAATATAGCACTATTGTTGTCTATGTGGATGGGAGTCTCCTTGAAGTTGAATCCATAGTCTTGCATCTGATTCTGAATTAAAAGCACTTGAGCACAGCAGCTTGCAGCAGCAATGTATTCAGCTTCAGCAGTTGATGTAGATACACAGGATTGTTTCTTGCATTGCCATAAGACTATCTTTCCACCAAGAAATTGACATCCCCCTGATGTAGACTTTACAGTCATATTGCAGCCACCATAGTCACTATCTGTATATGCATACAGATTGAAGTCAGAATTCTTTGGATACCAAAGGCCAAGTGATGGAGCACCTTTGAGGTATTTTAAAATTCTCTTGACAGCAACCAGGTATGACATGCTGGGGTTGGCTTGATATCTAGCACAGATACATGTGGCAAATATGATATCAGGACTACTGGCAGTAAGGTACATGAGAGACCCAATCATAGCTCTGTAGAGATGCTCATCTACACACTCCCCCTTAAGGTCAGGTCCAAGGGAGTGGTTTCTTGCTATGGGAGTCTTTGCAACCTTGTAGTCAGTCATGCTGAATCTTGTAAGTATGTCCTGAACATACTTTGACTGACTTATGAATATGCCATTGTCAACCTGCTTCACTTGAATTCCTAGAAAGAAATTGAGTTCTCCCATGGAACTTATTTCAAATCTATTCTTCATCAGCTTCTCAAAGTTTTTGCAGAGCCTTGGATTAGTTGACCCAAAGATAATATCATCTACATACACTTGAACCAGCATCAAATCATTTCTTGTTCCTTTGATGAAGAGAGTTCCATCTATAGTACCCTTTCTGTAACCATGCTGACATAGATACTGAGATAGAGTCTCATACCACTTCCTTGGAGCTTGGTGCAACACATATAGAGCTTTATCAAGCTTGCAGACATAATCAGGATGATCAGGATCTGCAAAACCAGGTGGTTGTTTGACATACACCTCTTCATTAGTCACCCCATGTAAGAAAGCACAGGCTAGGATGCAGCAAAGGCTAGGAATATCCTAACAGCTTTTAGTCTTGCTACTGGAGCAAAGACATCAGTGTAATCAATTCCTTCTTCTTGAGTATACCTTTGAACAACTAGATCTTACAATCAAGAGCCTGGAATGCTCTGATAACAATTGCAGGACCGTTTGAATGGTGCAAGTCAGTTTACATAATGAGTAGAGACTTAGAACACTTAACAGATCAAATAGGGAACTGGACAGTTTATGATGATACTAAGATAAACACAAGTAAACAAGAGACAGAAAGCTTAAGAACAAGATAATTGGTTTTCAAGGAAGATGTATATTGCTCTCAAGTTCTGTTTACAAAGCATACATACTAAGATACAAGAACCTAAGATATTTTATACTACATCCCACAGCCAGCCATACTTTGAAAGCCAGCTGGAAGCACTAATCTAGACAACAAGATCAATGTAAAGTCAAAAGGCAGATTGCCTTTTGACATGTGACTATGACATGCCATAGCTCACATCCTATTGTAATACAAAAAGGATAAAAGCACATAATGTAGAAAGTTACAGACTCAAGACCTTAATCTACAGCTTCCTAAAGCATAGACTTTTTCACCAACTTGTGTAAAGTTGGTGAGCTTGCAGAGGGGCAGCGGAAAGTTGGTCAGCTTTTCTGAAAAGTTGTTGATCACAAAGAGCTCTGTCTTCGTTAGAAATCAGTATTCTATCTTTGAGGCTTCGGAAGACTTTGTCTTCTAAGCTTCGGAAGACTTCATCTTTGGCTTCGGAAGAGTTAGTCTTTTGGCTTCGGAAGATTTTACACTTGTGTAATTTTTCTTGTAGAGTGTAAAACTTTCGAAGTAACTTCTACCATGCACAAAGTGCATGCATGCGGGAGACACCTTGACTGTTTTGAGTGAATGAGCCTTTTCTATAATCATTACAGTTCCTTAAGCTAAACTATAAAAGTTAGACTTAAATTCTATACTCTAAAAGCTAAACTGTTATTGTTAAACATTAAAGATAAACCTGCAACTCTAAACACTAATGTTGACATTTAAAGCCAAACCATAATACTAAATAGTAAATACTAAATTGTCAAACTTAAAAATTAAACCTTGAATAAGGTTCCACAAGCCGGTTCTTACTACGCTGAAAAAAATTCAATTGAATTTCCTTTGAGTTTGTCCTTCCGTTTCCATTTTTCTACTGTTCCCTAATGAAATGTTTTCATGTAAAAGCTTGATAATAGAGACTTAACATGAAATGGTCAAAATTTGAGGCTATATATTAATAATTAATTATCATCTTGGGAAGGGAATATATCCATTTTGAAATATTCATAGTAGTTTACTTTTTATATATTTTTTAGTACGCTCTTTAAATTTAAAATTAGATATTTGTTTCTGTCCCGAACAAATCTCATTTATGACCATATATCGTTGGGCTCAAATTATATTTCTTTTTTTGGTCAATTTAAACAACATATTCGCTAAACATATATAATTGTATTCATTTCGGAAAATTCAAACATTTGACCATAACTTAAAATTTTGATTAAACTATTTGTATAATCAAAAGCAGCATGTCTTTCAGAAGGAAGAAACTTATATTTATACCAGAAAAGTTTCCCTACGATACGACAGAAAACATAACACGTAATTTTTTAAAATAACAAAAAAACATTAGCAATATCATACTCTTAACGAATAAAATAATAATTTGTATGAGTAAAAAGATTATTAAGATAGGTGAAATTAAAAAGTATAACTTTTTCCAATAGACTCCTAAAAAATAAATGTAAAAATAAATACAAGATTATATACTGAAATAAGTGAGAAACTTCAAATACTATCACAAACTTTATCACAAAACATTCCATCAAGTTAAGAATGAGTTTATATGTCACACCCTCAAAATCTACGTGTGGGATTTAACCGCGAGACGTGTGAACAAACTAGGATCCAAGTCATTAGTTACTCAGAACGCAACTATATGTAATGTTAAAACAATTCAGAGTTTAAAACTTTAAAACTGTGCGGAAGCGTTTTGTAAATAAATCAAACCCAAGGTACTCAAAGTGTAACATTGGCAAAACACTTGCCAAACCATTGTTTTATAGGAAATAAATTCAAAACCAAATGTTAAGTCAAATATGCTTGTTTGAGATGCATGCTGGACTCGTGAAGTGCTCCTACTAGCAATCAAGCTAATGACCTGAGAATAGCATACTAAAATAGTCAACACAATGGTTGGTGAGTTCAAGAGTTTGCGTTTAACATAAGCAGTGATAGTTATAAAACATAGAAATCATGTATTGAAATAGATAGCTAGTCTATATTCATAAGTAATAACCATAATGATTTCAAGATCGAAGCTGACTGTGTTTGTCTGTTTGCCTCCCGCACGACATACCAGGTCGTGACGCTGTTAGTTGTTTAGGACAATATTGCACCTGCTTGACCTCCAGTCATACGGGTGGGGCTTGTCTGACCTAGTAGTACTACCCAAGATTTCCCGCTAGATTCTTTAATTAACGATCCGAAAGTGTGAGATCTTTCAAATGTATACAACACTATGTTAAACTATGCATATTTCATAATAGTAAAGCGTTTGTAAACCAGTATGCTATCTCCCCCAAAAAAAAGTGTTTAAAAGCGGGGCATGAACTCACCTGATGCGCAAATCAACAATAAGTGCAAAGCTTGCAATGAGAGAAAGACAACCCTTCAAAGGTTACCTAGAACATATGAGTACATAAGTACGTGCAACCAAAGAAACATAACAACCCTAAATGCTAAACAACACAATAACCCTAGGGTTTTGAAACCAAAATGACACATTTGACCTAGTTGACCCGTTTTACCCGTTGGTGACTTGTTAATTGAATTCTTGGTTGATTAAGTTTAGCAACTCATAACACATTATTACCATGTAAGCTTTTCACATAGATCACGTCATCAATCTTAGATTCTATCAACATCATCATACCAGCATAGATCATCATATAGCATATTTCATCATACAACACTTGCAAATCTAAACCCAACATCATGCTCAACACAAACATATTTACATCATAACTAGCAATTCATACATTGAATCTAACCATGCACAACATGTCACGTGAAGCCACTCACGACTTCACATCCTAAACCCTGCCAATCCTACTAAGTAGGGGCCTCAGATTTGCACGCGTGTATGACGATCATTATCACATTAACCAACACAACTCACACCAATTAACATACTTCACAATGATCTATTACAATCCCAAACATGATTCATAATTCTATACCCTTAACCAACATCACACCATATCCTATGGATCCTAGATATCTCAAACAATTCACCCAACATTCACATGATCCAATTTACATAATACAACACCTTAGTAGTCATCAATAAACATTCTAGCATGATCCTAGTATCATGAACATGCCCAATTCACAAAATCCAATGATTCATATCAATAAAGTTTCCCTTTTGGGACAACACCCAAAATCCATCTAACACCCAATTCATTCATGAATTCATCAAATATATACTTAATCAAGTCCATAACAATCATCTAACACATACTAATCATTACTCCATGAATTTCAATGAAGAAAAGTTTCCTTTTTAGGCAATGTATGAACAATATGATCAAACCATGGATTTCTTGCATAATCAACATAACCCAACATTCATACACCTTAACTAACAACATATCATCATCAAACAATCATCAATTTCAACTTTTCTTCATCAATTTCGAATTAGGGTTCATTAAGAATCAAAAACCATGAAAAACTTGATAAAACTCACCTTTAAACGTGTAGAGATGATGATTAACACTTGTTAACACTTGGAACTATTCAAAATCGAATTGTTCTTGAAGTTAGAAGCTTGAAATCGACGGAATGAGGATGCTTGGGGATGATCTCGCCGCAAATGAGGTTAGGGGGGCTAGGGTTTGGGTTTTGTTGTTTAAATATGGTAACCATTTGACTAAAACTCCCCTTGATGTTTCGTAAATTGTAAAAACTAATCTTTTTAGCAACTTTTTAACAATTTTAACTACAAAATACAAGCATTACTAATCAACAATAATAATCATATACATTTTCAACTAATAACAAAACACATGAAATCATAGTTACACGTTGTCACGTTATAAAGTAAAATTCACAAATAATAACTTAAAATACATGAATCACATAACGACAACTAATAATCAACATTATTAATTAGATTATCATCTGTTTATCACAGATCACTATTATTAAGTCACCAACATTCAATGACAACTAGTTTGTGCTCACGACACGTGTATGCAAGACCTAACGGAACTAACGGAGTTTGGTAACGGAAAATTACTGGATGTCATATTATCCCCATGTTGAAAGAATTTTCGTCCTGAAAATTGCGTTACATGGTTGAGTTGCATCACTGGTTTACTGCATTGGCATAAAGAAATCGAGTGAGTTGTCACATCATCGCCATGTTGAAATAAATTCGTCTCGAAATTTAATCTGTACCTTCGCTGGCTGTCGTTGTCGTTTCGAACAAATGAGGATACTTAAGCTTCATTCGGTCCTCACGTTCCCACGTGAATTCCGGTCCACATCTTGAGTTCTAACGAACTTTGACTATGGGTATCTTGCTTTTCTTAAGAGTCTTAACTTCACGATCCATTACCTCAACCGGCTCTTCAATAAAGTGTAATTGTTCATCTACTTGCACTTCTTCAAGAGGTACAATCAAAGTATCGTCAGATAAACACTTTTTCAAGTTTGAGACATGAAACACGTTGTGAACTCCACTCAACGAATCTGGTAGATCTAATAGATACGCCACTGGACCAATTCTTTCTAGAATCTCAAATGGTCCAAAGTATCTTGGGTTAAGCTTGCCCCTTTTGCCAAAACAAATCACACCTTTCCATGGTGAGACTTTCAGCAAAGCTTTGTTACCGACCTGAAACTCCAAATGTATCAGTCGTTTGTTCGCATAGCTCTTTTGTCGGTCTCGTGCTGCAGCCATACGGTTTCGTATCTGCACGATCTTTTCAGTAGTTTCATGCACCAACTCAGGGCCAGTCAACTGACTATCACTAATTTCTGCCCAACAAACCGATGATCTACACTTTTGCCCCTACAATGCCTCAAATGGTGCTGCTTGAATACTGTGTGATAGCTGTTGTTGTAAGAAAATTCTACCAATGGCAGATGAACTTCCCAATTATTCCCGAAGTCAATCACACAAGCTCGCAACATGTCCTCCAATGTTTGAATAGTATGCTCGCTCTGCCCATAGGTCTGGGATGATAGGCAGTGCTCATATCGAGACGCGTACCCAAAGATTTCTATAATGACTGCAAGAAATGAGATGTAAACCGTGCATCACGATCAGAGATAATCGAGATTGGTACACCATGTCTTGAAACTACCTCCTTAAGGTAAATTCGGGTCAACTTATCCATTTTATCCGTTTCTTTGATCGCCAAAAAGTGAGCAGATTTAGTTAGTCGATCCATGATCACCCATATCGTGTCACAACCACTCGGAGTCTTGGGTAACTCAGTGATGAAATCCATGGAAATCTGCTCCACAAATGAATCTCAGGTTGTTGAAGTATCCCAGACGGCTTCTAACACTCAACTTTAACCTTAGAGTAGGTTAAACACTTGCTCACGTAAGTAGCAACGTCTGCCTTTATATTAGGCCGCCAATAATACGCCTTCAGATCATGATACATTTTATCAGAACCAGGGTGTATAGAATACTTAGACTTATGTGCTTCACTCATAACCAAGTCTCTTAGGTTTCCATACAAAGGCACCCAAAGTATATCCTTGAAGTAACGAATTCCATCGGCCTTTACTTCAAACTGTTTGTCCATTCCACGTAAGGATTCAGACCCAACATTTTTCGATTTCAAAGCTTGTGTTTGGGCTTCCTTGATTTGTTCAAGTAATTGAGTGCTAATCGTTAGTTGTAAAGCTCGCACTCGCCGGGGTTTAGCAGTTTCCTTTCTTCTGAAAGCATCAGCGACTACATTCGCCTTTCCCGGATGATATTTGATAGCACAATCATAATCGCTCAACAATTCCACCCAGCGTCGCTGCCTCATGTTCAGCTCTTTTTGCTCAAAGATATGCTGAAGACTCTTGTGATCGGTGTAAACAGTGCATCTGGTACCGTACAAGTAATGTCTCCAGATCTTCAAGGCAAAGACTACTGCACCCAGTTCCAAATCATGGGTAGTGTAGTTCTTTTCGTGCACTTTCAGTTGTCTCGAAGTATAAGCTATTACTTTATAACGTTGCATCAGAACACATCCAAGTCTTTGGATGGAAGCATCACAGTAAACCACGAAGTCATCACTTCCCTCTCGTAATGCTAGTATCGGTGCGCTACAAAGTTTCTGTTTCAACAAATGAAAAGCGGCTTCTTGACTCTCACCCAATTTGTACGTCGTACCTTTATGAGTCAAGGCAGTAAGATGTTAGGCGATCTTAGAGAATCCCTCAATTAAACGCCGATAATATCCTGCTAGACCAAAAAATTATCGTATTTCATTGGGTGTCTTCGGAACCGACCAATTCTTTATCGCCTCAATCTTTACAGGATCCACGTGAATTCCCTTTTCATTAACAATGTGACCCAAGAATTGCACTTCGCGCATCTAGAAATCACACTTGGAAAACTTGGCATACAACTGTTCTTTTTTAAGCAATTCCAAGATCAGACGTAGGTGCTCCTCATGCTCCTCCTTGGTCTTAGAATAGATCAATATGTCATCGATAAACATAATGACAAACTGATCAAGATAGGGTTTGCACACACGATTCATAAGGTCCATGAATACCACTGGTGCATTAGTCAACCCAAATGGCATGACCAAGAATTCATAATGACCATAGAATGTACGGAATGTAGTCTTCGAGATGTCTTCCTCTCGAACCCTTAGTTGATGATAACCAGACCTCAGATCTATCTTAGCATAATAGCTTGATCCTTGAAGCTGATCAAACAAATCATCTATACGAGGCAAAGGATATCGGTTCTTAACCGTAACTTTATTCAACTCTTTGTAAACGATGCACATTCTAAAGGTGCCATCCTTTTTCTTGACAAAGAGAATAGGGGCTCCCCACGATGATGAACTTGGTCGAATAAACCCTTTATCCAACAGTTCCTAAAGTTGTGCTGACAGCTCTTGCAGTTCGTTTGAAGCTAACCGATAAAGTGCTCTTGCAATTGGTGCTGCACCGGGAGTCAACTCGATCTGAAACTCGACTTGACGATGAGGTGGTAGTCTAGGCAGATCCTCTAGAAACACCTCTGGAAAGTCGTGAACCACTGGGATATTCTTTATCTTCTTCTCTTCTTGTTGTTTATCGGTCACAAGGGCTAATATGGCTAAGCGACCCTTGCGTAGCCACTTCTGTGCTTTCATAAAGGATATGATGCCTATCACAACACCACTTTTCTCGCCCTTAACCGAGAGAATCTCTCCCTCCTTGAGAGGAATGCGGATGATCTTCTTATGGCATATGACTTCCGCCTGCTTCTCAAACAGCTAATCCATACCCATGACCATGTCAAAACTCCCAAGTGTAATAGGCATTAGATTGATATCAAAGGTGTGACCAGCGAGTTCTATCTTGCAACCCTTAAGGATATGCGTAACAGAGATTTGCTTACCATCAGTTAATTCTACGTTGTATCTAGACTCCAACATAGAAGGCATTTCACTTAACAGTTACTAAACTTATTAGAGATAAAACTTCTATCGGCCTTAGTGTCAAATAACACAGAAGCAAAACGACCATTAATAGAAAATTTACCAATAATAGTAGTAGGGTCGTTTAGAGCCTCACGTGAACCCATGACAAAGGCTCTCCCTTTAGCTCCTCCATTATTGCCGCCATTGTTGTCACCGTTGCCACCGTTGCCACCATTGTTGTTGTTATTGTTGTTGTTTCCACCATTGCCATTGCCATTTCCATTCTTCCTTAATTGAGGACAATTTCTCTTATAATGCCCTTCCTTGCCACACTCAAAATAGCCTTTTGGTGTTTCTTGAGCCTGTTGAGGCTTCCTCACCAACTCACCACGGCAGTCCTTCGCCGCATGCCTAGCTTTCCCACAATGCTGGCATCGGAAATTGTCACACCTTCCATAGTGGTGGTAGTTGCATCAATTGCATTTTGGATACTTACCCACGTATCCACCTTGTCCTTGAGATGAAAAAAAGATGATTGATTGAAGCTGCGATTGTTGTCGAACTTCATTTGTTGCTACTGTTGCTGATGCTGCTGGGGCTGATTGTTTGACGATAAGCTCTTGTTGCTAGAGCTGTCCCACTTACGCTTGTTGTCGGGCACGCTTGCCATAACGCCCCGTTTGGGTAACTTGCCTTGTTCCACAGCCTGATCCGTCAGCATGTGAGCTAACCGGATAGCCTGCTGAATGGTAGTGGGGTTTGATGCAGTCACCATGCTATGTATTTCTGGTACAAGACCACGCAGATAGAGCTCAATTCGTTTGATGGGCGGGTTAATTATTATAGGGCATAGAGTTACCGACTCATGAGACCTTGTGGTGTAGGCCTCAATCTTAGATCCCTTTATCCTTAGTTGCCAGAACTCAGCCTCCAACTTCTGGACTTCATCACGAGGGCTATACTCCTTCATCATCATAGCTTTGAACTCCTCCCACGGTAGTGCATGAACTATGGCTTGGCCCAGCATTTGCACCTGGGCATTCCACCACGAAAGTGCTGCACCTTCGAGGGTTCCCGTGGCATATTTGACTTGTTCCAGCACACCATAGTTGCATTTGGCAAAGACTGACTCAGTCTTCTCAAACCATCTAACCAGGCCCACCGCCCGTTCAGCTCCACTGTAAACTGGGCTTCAAGATCATCGAGTATTACCCCATAGTTGTGGATTGTGTTATCCCTAGCATCCGAACGATGCACAGCCTGAGGCACTATATCAGCTAAGGAACACTATGGTTATAACACTCGGATTGTAACTCCTTCAACTCCGCCACCATCATCTTAGTCTCATGCAACTCACGTTGTAAAGCGCCAACCGTCTCATTCAGCTCGTCTGTGCGTCGTATCTCTGTATCCATAGCAGCAATTAAAGCCGCAATCACCTACTCACTAGAACATCGTATCGTAGGAAGAGTAGTTTTTGAGATCTCAGAAGTCGACCTAGTCCTCGGTCTACTAGTCAGAAGTGCAGAATACGTTCCCTATGAAGCATACAGTTAACATAGGTAGGATTGTAACTCCAATCCCGCGGAGCATCGCGTCCAGGTAGTGTAAATGGTTGATCCCAGTCCATCTCCTCAGGAGGATAAGGAAGTCGAGGCCACTCAGGTATAGAATGATGAGCAGGGGAATCAAATCGCGCAGGCCTTTTACCTAAAGCCCGTGAAGAAGATGCCATGCTGCAGTGCACTTGATGCATACACCAATGAGTATACAGTAAGATGATAAGCAACGATTAACTAACTAACTGTGTGCGGTTATAACCCGTTTGACCCGTTGGTTACTTGTTAATTCAATTCTTGTTTGATCAAGTTTAGCAACTCATAACACATTATTACCATGTAAGCTTTTCACATAGATCACGTCGTCAATCTTAGATTCTATCAACATCATCATACCAACATAGATCATCATATAGCATATTTCATCATACAACACTTGCAAATCTAAACCCAACATCATGCTCAACACAAACATATTTACATCACAACTAGCAATTCATACATTGAATCTAACCATGCACAACATGTCATGTGAAGCCACTCACGACTTCACATCCTAAACCCTGTCAATCCTATTAAGTAGGGGCCTCAGATTCGCACGCGTGTATGATGATCATTATCACATTAACCAACACAACTCACACCAATTAACATACTTCACAATGATCTATTACAATCCCAAACATGATTCATAATTCTCTACCCTTAACCAACATCACACCATATCCTATGGATTCTAGATTTCTCATGCAATTCACCCAGCATTCAAATGATCCAATTTACATAATACAACACCTTAGAAGTCATCAATAAACATTCTAGCATGATCCTAGTATCATGAACATGCCCAATTCACAAAATCCACTGATTCATATCAATAAAGTTTCCCTTTTGGGAAAGTAACACCCAAAATCCATCTAACACCCAATTCATTCATGAATTCATCAAATATAAACTTAATCAAGTCCATAACAATCATCTAACACATACTAATCATCAATCCATGAATTTCCATGAAGAAAAGTTTCCTTTTTAGGCAATGTATGAACAATATGATTAAACCATGGATTTCTTGTATAATCAACATAACCCAACATTCATACACCTTAACTAACAACATATCATCATCAAACAATCATCAATTTCAACTTTTCTTCATCAATTTTGAATTAGGGTTCATCAAGAATAAAAAACCATGAAAAACTTGATAAAACTCACCTTTAAACGTGTAGAGATGATGATTAACACTTGTTAACACTTGGAACTACTCAAAATCAAATTGTTCTTGAAGCTAGAAGCTTGAAATCGATGGAATGAGGGTGCTTGGGGATGATCTCGGCTGCAAATGAGGTTAGGGGGGCTAGGGTTTGGGTTTTGTTATTTAAATATGGTAACCATTTGACTAAAACTTCCCTTGATGTTTTGTAAATTGTAAAAACTAATCTTTTTAGCAACTTTTTAATAATTTTAACTACAAAATACAAGCATTACTAATCAACAATAATAATCATATACATTTTCAACTAATAACAAAACACATGAAATCATAGTTGCACGTTGTCACGTTATAAAGTAAAATTCACAAATAATAACTTAAAATACATGAATCACATAACCACAACTAATAATCAACATTATTAATTAGATTATCATCTGTTTATCATAGATCACTGTTATTAAGTCACCAACGTTCAATGACTACTAGTTTGTGCTCACGACACGTGTATGCAAGACCTAACAGAACTTACGGAGTTTGGTAACGAAAAATTACCGGATGTCACATGATACTAGTAACCACTATGATTTCTATATTGCCTGTGATGTTTTAAGAAGATTTGGATATTTTATGTTATTTGGTTTGGATTAACATGTGATATTTTTAGATATTCAATGTATTGCAATTGGTTATTTTATGATATTTGATTTGGATTAATTTATGATTATGATTGTATATATTTATCAAAGTTGTGATATATATCATTTACAGGAAAAGATTAAATAATATTATAAAAAGGAAATCTTTAAAAAAATTTAGACAAAATTTGTAGCTAAATTAGTTGCAATAATTTTATAAAATCCGTAGCAAATAAATTGCAAACCCATAGTAAAATTGGTAGAAGAAGTATAACAATACTCAAGAGAAAATTCGTAACAATTTCCATAGCTAAAATATAGCAAATCTATAGCTAAATTTCATAGAAAATATTTGTAGCAAAATCCTAACTAAATCATCCATAGCAAAATCTTGGCTAAATTTCATAGCAAAATCAAATAAAACTCCGTAGCAAAGTCCATAGCTATTTTTCGTAGCTAAATTAGCAACGTCAATTTTTATAGCTAAGCCCATAGCAAATATTTGTCTGTAGCAAAATCCGTAGGAAGAAAAATTAGCGGCGAAAGTATCATCTTCAAACCAAATTTGTAGGAAATCTGTAGCAAACACTGGTTTTGATACGGATTTGATCGTATCAAATACCTTTTTCTATAGTAGTGACAATTATAGTTCCATGCACATAATAAGCACCGAATGATCATATTCAGAATTTAGTTAAATATATGTATGGTATTGTCAACTCGCTCATATAAACTCGAAACGTTATCAAAACTCTAAAACGATAGATTTTTTTGAGTCCTCTAGTTCAGACTCCTTTAATTTATACAAATTTTGTCTTAGTGTGAGGATGACAAACACAACTTTTACTAGTGATGCTCTACGATTATATCACAAACCCACTGGTATGTGTTCAAATATTTCTAGAAGTGGTGAAAGATACTTTATAAAATTTATGATGAAAATATTAGCCGCGCATTGCAGCTACTCGATTTTAAATAAAATTCATTTTAAAACGTGAAAAAAATAAGAATGTAAGAACTGTAACATCATATACATAAAGTAATAAAATAAAACAAAAATAAAAATAAAATAAAACAAAAATTGACTCTATTATGAGTTGCACGAAAGCTAGTATGGAAATTTAGCTTTCTAATCTTTATAAAAAGGAAACAAAAATAATAATGAAATTAAAAATGACAGAATTAAAAAACTTTCAAAAAATACATATAAGAAATTAAAAAGAAAATTTTTGCATGATGGTATAAATAAAAGTAATAAAAAAATGCTAACAATAGTAAAGTAAAAATTAAATTTGTTTAGTTCATAGCCTTATAGATAGTAACATTATGATCAATTCATTAAAAATAATATGAGTTCAAATCATTGTAAACTTAATGAAAAGATTAAATTCTTTTAAGACCTTAAATTTGTAATAATAATATTGATTCTTTACGATTAAATCAAATATACATTACCTTGTAAACGTTTCTTGTCGATGTACAAATATACTTTTACAAACAGAATATTTTTGTATACTATAAATAATAAAGTCATATACGCAAGTTCTTTTGTGACTTAGTATAAAAATCTTGGAAACCGAGTATAATTTGTAATAGGTTTTTGTAAGACATAATTTGTAATACTAACGGCTCTTTAATTTGTTTGATTTTATAGGATCAGATAAGAAAAAAAAAAAAAAAAAAAAAAAAAATTGATGACATAAGGGTAGACCAAAAGAGGCAGGTGGAATCCAAAAAAATCAAGTCTAATGAGCTGGTGATGTGGACCAATAATGGACAGAGTACTATAGATCCTAAACTTCAAATTGTTATAATTAGAACTACTGGCTTCCTAAGATTTAAATATGTTTACTTGCAGAAACACAAATATGAAACTTTAAATCATTCAAATTCCTTCAAAATAAAATGCGAAACCAACTAAATAAAACAATAAAAGGCATTTCGATCAAACATTCCAGCCTTACTTCGTCTTTCATGGCCACATATCTTTCCGGCTAAGGAATGAGAAATCCTTCAAAGCAAAGTAGTGAATATCTTAGTTATAGCTTTGATGAACATCTACAAAATTAAGATATTATACTGGCAACGCACTCCACTTGAATCACCACACATAAAGTCTTTTTTGAGTTAATGAATCAAATATTTTGGATTATGCGGTTACTTGCGGAGGTGCCCATGCTATATTGTAGCACTATTGGTGCATTAATATATCTATTATTAGCGATTGTGGAAATTCTCTATGTATTTAGTTTGCTGTCCTAGTTTTTATGCGGTTACTTGCGGAGGTGCCCATCCGTTATATTAACGATAATAGGACTCATGGATTAACTATCCATAGATCTACAGTCTTGTCATTCATACTTATGTTGACATTGACTAGGCCGACTATTAGATAACTATTGTTCCAACACATGTTACTACTTGTTTTTTTTAGACATAACCTACCCAAGTTGTAGTTCCTAGGAAACAAAATATGGGTGCTACAAAATGCGTACATCAATTTCTCGAGGGCATTGTTAACCATCCAAATTGAGCTGCTACAAAATATACTGATTCATAAGCTTTAATAGGACAAGCCTGAACCTTCATCAAATCATCCTTTCCATACGTTAGCAAATCAATTAGATAAAAAATTTTGTAATCCTAATCAACATAGTAAATCATCACATGCCGTGTCTTCTTTTCACATTCTTATCTCATCAATTTTGATAAACTATCTATAGGTACGTGAACATGGATAGGTATCTTTCTCACTATATTTGGCAGCATAGAAACACAAATCTTCATCGGAATTCGTGTTGGGATCAATCCTTGATTCGTGTGATATAAATTTAGACTTAAGCCATCTTGAAGTTTGGAAAATTAGATTTGCTATGACGCCATATCATATCTCGAATCGAATTAGCCTTTCCATAGTTTCTAGGATTAGTGAAGGGGTTGAACCTAGAGGCTCGGGAAATCAAATCAAAGTGAAAATCAAGTTAAAGACAAGCGAAAAGTGAAAGAAGCCGCGCGACAACTTACTTGTCGCGTGAGAACTAGCTTCTCGCGTGACAAGTTGATCTCGCGTGAGAACATTATAGTTTAGTATAAATACTTAGTTTGCTTTGTATTTAGTAAGCTTTTGTCAATTTCCTGAATTTGCAACTCCTGTGTAATCTTTCAAATTCAGAGAGCAATTAAAGAGAAGTTATTTACATTGTGATCTTCACTTCTATTCTTCTACTTCTCAATCCGTAATTGTTTACATTCAACATTCACAATTACGAGATCGATCTGATTATTATGACGATCCTTACAAATGGTATCAGAGCTTGTATTCTCTAGATCAATTGAATTGAGGTTGGAATGATTGATTTGAAGAGTTCGCGATCATCGGTTTGTTTGATTCTCGAAGATATAAGTTGTAACAGTTGAATTTTGATCAATTTTGAAGATGATGAAGCGGTTAAGTTCGAAGATTGGACGTTTGATGATGTTTTTGAGCTTAAACTTGATTAATTGAATCAATTAGGGACAATTAGGCTCAAATTTGAACTTAATTCACAAATTAAACAATTGATTAATCAAAATCTAATCAATTTGGACTAAAATTGAACGTGAAAAGTTTCGATTTGGTGAATTTGATTCAGGCGAAAACTTATGCTTTTCGTGCGAAAACCCTTATTTCGCGCGAAAACCTGATTTTTCGCACGAGACAGTTACAAAGTTTGTTACAGGTGCGAAAACTTGAACATTTCGCACAATTATTGTGATTGAACTTTCCGCGCGAAAAGTTTCTGAGGACTCGCGCGAGAACATTGATTTCTTTCTAAATTCAAAGTTTGTTTGAAAAATTTACTATGGCAAATCTGAAGAATATCGCAGCTACTCTGAATCTCGACAATGAGATAGGCACAAGCACAAAGTCTCCACGTCTTTTGAATGAAGAAGAATATCTAGATTGGGCGTATCGTTTTCTGAATCATGTCGTTTACACTGAACCCCGGATGATGCATTCTATCAAGCAAGGTCCATACATTCCTTTGTATAAGAATGAGAAAAAAGAATGGATTACTAAACCTGAACATCTCTGGGATGAAGATGATCTTAAAAGAATGGAGCTTGATGACAAAGCTTATGCAGCAATCACTATGGCACTCACAATTGAGATTGCTCAAAAGTTTAAGGATTATACAAAGGCAAAAGATTTGTGGGATGCTATGGAGGAACAGATCATGGGAAATAAGGATATGAGAGAGAGCAGGAAGGATATGCTTAACCAAGAATTCAATATGTTTAATCATATTCTTGGTGAAACATTAGAGGCTCAGATGTCTAGGTTTGTGAAGTTGATCACAAAAATAAAAAGTGCAGGGATAACATTAGAGAACATAGCTATGAACAAAAAGCTACTAAACTCTTTACCTTACAGCTGGAACAACAACTGCACTACCATCAAAAGGATAAAGGATCTGTTTACCTTGTCTTTAAGTGATCTTATTTCTACAATCAAATCCTATGACATGGATGATAAGCAAAGGGCTGCTAATTACATCAACACCATGGGAGCAGAAGCAACAGTAATGTATGCAAAGATGGCAAGTAATCCAAACTACTTGTTAGCTACTCACAGCCATGTCAGTTACAACAGTCATATACATCTGCTCAATCCAGTATGAAAGACCAAGCCTCACCTCAATCCTTACCTCATTATCCAATCACTCACCAAAATCCTTATGTCCAACCACAACCCCAACCTTATACTCAAACTTACTCACCAACCCAAACCACTCAACCAATCCAACAAGCCTTTGTTGTGAATTCTCAGCCAACCAAACAAACCATTCAAATAGCTGAAGAGCATCTGGCTCTTTTCACTTCATTCATGAACAGCTATGAAGCCTTCTCAGCAGGAAGAATCAATCCACCTAATGTCTTGGTTGATGATTTACAACAAGTCAACTCGGATGATGTTTGAGAAAACGACATAAAATATCAGATGGCTATGGTGGTTTACAGGGCTAAGAATTTTGCTAGAAGAACTGGGAGAAAGGTTTTTGGGTTGAACAATTCAAGCAAGATAGGTTTCGACAAGTCAAACCTAAGATGTTATAATTGTGATAAACTTGGTCATTTTGCAAGAGAGTGTACTGAAGCTAGAAACAATCAAGGTGATATAGGTAAAAGGATTGTTACAGTGGAAGTAGAGAGAAAGCAAGATCAAGCTAGTACATCCAAGACCAAGGCTCTTGTGTCTCAAACGAATGAGGACTATGATTGGTCAGAACAGATGGAAGCTTTGGATATCAAGCTGTCCACTGTTCTTTTAGTAGAAATCTAGAGTGAAGAAGAGATTGCTAAAGATAATCTATTTGCAGAATTTGTCTCTGAAGATATATTGAGTGGAGTGTTTACTGAGAAACAGGAATTTGAAGTTGAGAAGGTGAATGATAAAGTTGTTGAGGGGGTTGAAGTGATAATTAAAGATATGCCTGAATCTGTTGAAGGAAAAGTTGTTGAGACTATTCCAGCTAAAGAGGTGGTGAAAGAAGAAAAAGCTGTTGAGCTTATTCCAGCTACTGCATGTGATGTTCAAGGAAAAGCTATTGAGAATACTCCAGTAACTGAAGCAGTAAAGATCAACCAGAAAGCCTTCATGGTAATTGTGGTCCATGAAGAGACAGAGAAGAAAGCTGAAACCGAAGAGGTATATTTTAATCTTTGTTCAACTAATTGTATTGAAAAGATTCACAGATATAGAGCTCACAATGAACGATTGATTGTTAAAGTTGAAAAACTTCAATATCAAACTCAAAAATATAAAACTAATGAGAGAATTTTCAAGGATAAAATAGATGGTTTAAACAAATCAGTTTATCAGTCAAAATTAAATCTTTATGACAAAGACTGTAACATAAAAGATTTGACAAATCCTAATAATGAACTTGCTTTGGAAATTAACAAATTAAATAGTGAACTCTTATCTTCGAAAGTAATTGTTGAAAAGTTTGAATTGTCTTCAAATATGGTTGAAGGTATAATTAAGTCTCAAATGACACAGAAAATCAGTGCTGGAAAAGGAGGAGTTGGTTACTCTAACATTGCACCACCGATTAATCATGATTATACTTCTTTACCTTCATCAGTTAACACCAATGATGAAGAGACCTATGTTTAGGTTTTCAACCAAAATCTGACTTAACAACTTCAGTCAGTGTTCCATTAACTGTTGATCCTATTATAAAGACTGAAGTTAAAATTAATCATGACACTTTTTGTGCAGAAAAGTTGAAGAAAGATGGGTTGGTTGAAGAATGGATTGATGATGATTTAGATTTTGAAAATAAAAATTGTAATGAGAAATCTCAATGTAGTTCATCAGATTTGATCAATGAAAAGGCGACTGTTTTGAATGTTTCAACTGATTGTTCTTCAATGTCAAACATGGAAAGAAAATTAAAATCCAAAATTTATTTCAAAATAAATGAAAAGAAAAGAAATTCACCATTTTTATCTGACTTGAAAACTAATTTCAAGAACAGATTTGTTTCTAAAGGCAACATTGATAAAGAAGAGTATATTTTTAAAGAAACAAATGAAAGTTTCTTTAAAAATAAGTCTTCTATTATTGCTAATCAAGTGAAACAAGATGTGTGTAGCTCAGGTACAAAAGAAACTGGTCCTTCTCCAGTTCATTCAATACTCAAGGATAAAGAAACATTTAAAGCCTCGTGTACATCTGATACAAATCAAAATGAAAAGGGAAAACGAGAGAGCATACAAGAAATCTGTTGGGCAAAAAAATTATAAAGCCAGATTCTATGATAACAAAGGATGTTATCATCAACAGTTTGAAAAACCAACTCGAGCATAAAATGTGTATCATAATAAAATTTGTTATGTGTGTGGAAAGCCAAATCACATGGCTAGAAATTGTCATTTTCAACGTTCTTTGACAAGTAAACAAAGATTTCATAATTCCATTGCAAATAATAGAAAACAATTCTTTATGAATGCTAAAATTAAAATGAATTTAAGTCAGTCAAACACATTTGCTGACAACAGAAATGTTCAACAGAATACAGATTTGCAAAAGGATAAATTCATTAAAATGAATTTATATGTCAAAGATAACAATTCATCTTCCACACAAAACATTATCAAGAAATTGATTAAACCAATTCAAGAATGGAAAGTGAAAACATTTACATCAGAACCTGAAATTGTTGAAGATTATATCTTCAATGATAAAAGAGATATGACACTGAAATCAGTATCATATTTGGATGAAAAAGGTGTACTCCGGTCACCCATGGCTTGGGTTCCTAAAACTGAATAAATCTCTTATTTATCCAGGAACATCCTAGACCCAACATCAATAGTGTTTGGCACGTTGACAGTGGATGTTCAAGGTATATGACTCGTAACATATCTTTGTTACAAAACATCAAACCATATAATGGAGGTTATGTTATTTTTGCTGGAGACAAAGGGGGTAAGATATCTAAGAAAGGTACAGTGTGAAATGGAGTGTTAAGCTTTGAGGATGTCAACTTTGTTGAGGAACTTAAACATAACTTGTTAAGTGTCTCACTAATATGTGACAAACAATATTCCACACACTTTACAAATAAGTGTCTCACATAACTTGTTAGGGGGGAGAAAATTTGATAGTTTCGAAAAAGATTTTATTCTTAGGGGGAGAAAAAAAACAAGAAAAATACAAAAAGATTTTATGTTTACAAAAATTTGAGAAAAATTAAAATTTCAGGATTATTTAGGAAATGATAGTACATTTCTTGATTTTGACTGATTACATCTGAAGGCATACAAGAAACTAACTTGTGTTATGTTTGATATGTTGATAGGCTTGACGATCAAGAATGAAAAGCACTATGTACTGTGATACACTGAAAATAATCATCAATGACTGAAGTGGGTAACTCATCAAGGTATTGTGAATACACCGATTCTATGCTAAAACAGACTGAGAGTTACAGTCTAGTCATACTCAAGCCAGTTACTTTCTGACTCAGCTAATATCAGTTATATATCTATATATACATATATGAAAAGTATTAAAAAAAACAAGAAAAGAAAAATCAAAATCAAATGTCAAAAAATATATCAAGCAAAAAGATGCCAAAAAGGCCATATAGGAATAAAAGATGCATATGTGCACATTAATAAAAGATATGTCATAGACATGCGTACTATATGATAAATATTTTTTCTTTTGAGAATATGTTATGACACAGGAGGCAAAATCAAAAGATGAAGCATGTAAGTCCGTCTTGGCATGTAAGTCCTAAACATCTTGCGAGGGCAAAACATAAGTCCGGATGGCTGTTGATAAGTCCTACTACTTGTTAATATTCTGTGCTCAGAAACATTTTCTCGTGCTAGTTATGCTCTAATAGATATTATATAAGACAATAACCAAAACTGAGAAAGCTGATAAGAAGTGAAAGGTTTAAGTCAAATTCGGGTGACTTGAAATCTCAATAGTGTCTTGAAGCTAGATAAGTGTTTTGCAGGAGTTTTGATTGTGGGACACACTTAAATCATATAACTTAACCAAAACATGATAAAATCACAACTTATGTGTCTTACTAAACTTGAAGTCTAAGTTTAAAAGGGACACAGTATATCGACAATCAACATAAACAGTTTTATATAAAATCAATGCTGGATGATCATTAATGGTTGATTTCTAAAAGAAATATGATCCTATACTTGAAAATTTATCAAAAAGTTAAATAGTTAATAGAATATGTGTGTCAATAAGTTTGTTTTTACTTAGTTTTATTAAAGTGTCTTATTATGATTTGTGATGTATTTTATTTACAAAGTGTTCAAAACTTAAGGGTGTTAAAATAATTGTAAACACTTAGTTAAATAAAATCATTTTTCATAGCAAAATAAAATGGTTGTTAGTCAGGTTGGTGATCTTACAGTTGCTGCACCTCCACCGCCAGCTTATGTTCATACTCTTCGGCATTTCAAACCTTTCACAAGGTACGGAAATTCAGAGCCGATTATCAGTTGGGCGTATGATGAGGAAAAGAAGTTCTATGTGATTAAGAGAAAGGCTGGAGCGATAGAATATTTCCAAAATGAGCACGACTTTCATACTCTTAAAGCATCAGACTTGTATGCTATGGGTCGTGTTCCATTCATTAATGCAAGTAACTATGGAAAGGGTAACTGGATAAGGAATATGATTTGGAGACAGACCAAGACCAACTTCAAAGACTTTAAGACAGCCAAATCCAAAGTCATTGAAGATGAGAACCGTATCGATCCAAACACGTAGAAACCGATGAAGATACAAGTTTATAGACATCCAAGATATGTGAGGAAGATCCCTATACACGCTCCAGTGCCAGCTAACAGCTTGTCGAAGCTTATCTGGTGGAGTTGTGAAAAGGAGACGGGTCATGCGTTGATCAAGTGTGTAGACAAAGAGTACCGTATCATCGATCCTGTGGATTTGCTAAATTTTGAAAAAGAAGATTTGATGAAGTTGCAGGAATGTCCGATTGCAGCTGATGAATCTGTTCATTTACTAGCAGCACAGTTCGGTTGGTTGATTACGATGGCCCTGGATAAGAAGATGTATGCTTATGGGGGCAGTTACAACGTGGATGACGTGGACTTCTGAAGAACATTGATTTACCGATCCTAGGGGGAGATTGTAAGGGTTGAACCTAGAGGCTCGGGAAATCAAATCAAAGTGAAAATCAAGTTAAAGACAAGCGAAAAGTGAAAGAAGCCGCGCGACAACTTACTTGTCGCGTGAGAACTAGCTTCTTGCGTGACAAGTTGATCTCGCGTGAGTACATTATAGTTTAGTATAAATACTTAGTTTGCTTTGTATTTAGTAAGCTTTTGTCCATTTCCTGAATTTGCAACTCCTGTGTAATCTTTCAAATTCAGAGAGCAATCAAAGAGAAGTTATTTACATTGTGATCTTCACTTCTATTCTTCTACTTCTCAATCCGTAATTGTTTACATTTCGCATTCACAATTATGAGATCGATCTGATTATTGTGACGATCCTTACAATTAGTGAACGGAGTTCTACCCATGGTAGTCACGTCAAAGTGTGAAAGACATGCTCGTCTTTAAAATACTCGATAGCACCTGCTATTCTCTTCACAATATGCGATCTCTCACTCCATCGTAAGATACCTCACTCAATCGTAATGTATCTTATTTTTCTCACTAAAGGGAAAGCTATCTAAGAGTAGCATTTCCTATATGAACAAGACATACTTTATTTCAAAAATAAAAACTAACGTGCCTTTACTCTTTTGAGGCGATCTAAAAAGAAGCAACCTTACTAAACAAACGTAGGCTTGGACTTAAAAGCAAGAAGGAATGGCTTTCGCACTTGTTGGGGATATTAAGCATCTTAGACTACTGCATTCCATTTTTTACCTAGACAGAAAAGTGAAAACTTTTTGTGGGATGCTCGTTTGCGCTACGATGTAAACTTTTACTCTTTAAGTGCGCCACTCCTTCTTTTGTCCTATATCTATAGATGTTTTCCCCACACTTTCTTTTATCCCACCAAAGGTCCCCCTTACATAATAGGGGTTAAGTTAAGTGGAGTGTTTGTTTATTTTAGAGCTCTAGGAGTGTCTTAAGCTCTTTGTTTGGTTGTGTGGGATGGGGTATGCATTCATTATTTATGTTAACTTTGAGGGTTCTCCTCCATCAGTCAATGTATTCTAACTTACCGAAAAGAAAGACTAGTTAGGTACCGTAGGTTGAGCATATTCTAACACTATGGATAACCACTTGACATTGGCACCATGGCCCGATAGATCCGTCCCACTCTTCGAACCTCACATACGCTTTTTTTGGAGTACGGAATGACTGGATGGGCAGATAAAAAAGTTGCTGCTTGTTACGCCGTTAGGGACCGCTACGTATAGCTTTGGTTTATACTCTTGCATTGGTTCTTGCTCTGGTTACGAATGACCCAATCTATCTATGGCAAGCACCCCTACTTTTAGGGATTGAGATGCACACCTAGGAAAACATGAAATAGACCTACGTGTTGGCAAGTGCCGGGGCAGAGATAGGGACCATGAAACACGGGATTCAATCGAACCTTTTGGACTATTCCTAACGCAGACGAGGGATGCTAATAAGCTTACAACTTAAGCATGACTTTGATAGCATAAGAAGCTTTTTCTAATTTGAATCTAGAATGGCAATGAAGTTATGAAATCTTGATCCCTTTGTTTAATTTCTACAAATTGGCATGGTGGATTCTCTCTTTGGTTTCTCAAATTGTGCGAAAAGAACTCTATTCTTGCCCTAACGATAAGAGAATGATCAAGTAGAAAGAGCATAAGGAAGGTACAACCAACTATGAGGTACATTAGATAAACAACCTTTACTTAGCCAACCTATTTTACTACGGCAATGACGGTCATGGAATGTTCTTGAGATTCCTAAAGTTAATTCTTCCTCTCCACGCATAGGCAGATCTTACGCTTTATGTTCTTTGTCGTTTTATTATGCCAGCAAATCCAATTAACGAATGCTTTTTAGTAAGCTAAATTATTTACCATAGTAAAGCGTGGGAATATGCCAAACTTATTAAATGATAACCCTTCGTTATGTTCTTCTCCACTCCTTTATAAAAAAACTAAGCAATTACTTCTATCTTCTATTATGTCGACTTCTTGTAATACTCATGTTTATTAAAATGGATCACTACCGAAAGTGTCCTTAAAAGGCTTTCAGTTAACCTTATGTAAAAAAGAAAATAGGTATCCATACATATAAAGATGCGAATCTATGGTGGCCCATTTCGCCTTACCAACCCTGGGTAAGAGAAAGATTGGAGGTTGGACCAATCTTTTTGGCCAAACACATGGCTACCATACTACTATGAGCCGAGTCCTTTCTCCTATTCCTATACATACCTTGACAGTGTGGTCTCAATTTTGGATCAAGATTTCTGAGATAAAAAGTGTTATGGCTAACAGATTATGGGATTCCAATGGTAAGCACAAGCACCACTAGATTATTTGGTGTAGCATTTGTCAATCCATGAAGGAGGGTGGGTTGGTAATTATACAGAAAAGCATTGCATGGTAAACTTGCAATGGATTATGTTGTTGGTCATTAACTTCATTCAATATTGATAAGACTCCTTCACCTACTACTTCTCCTTATACCCGCTAATCTTATTCTTCGTCCTACCTTGACTATTGGGAAATTTCCATTCGAGAAAGCGATGTACGAATAAAGGAGGGAAGCTGACTAAACCAGATAGTAGAGGTTGTTTAAGAATCAAGATAGGCACCGTGAAATAAAGAACTTTGTTAGCTTACCCTATGTAGTATTCCTAGTAAATATCCGTGCTTTATAGAATAATGCCTTTTAGGATATGATTATAATGCTTCAGTCTCCAACTCAACACCTGTTTTGAATTACCATAATGTGAGTTCGGCATCGTAGAAAATGCTTCTTAGGAGGAGGTGGAGGAGCTTGAAATGTAGGTTTTCCAATTTGTATCATAACTCGCTTTCCGGTTTGATCAAAAGGATCAGCTAGAGCATCAGTATGCTCAACTTCTAAAGAAGATGCTATTTCACCTTTTTCTAACTGTATGTCTTCAAATAAACTCTTTAAACTATTTCCAAATATGTTTGTGTATTCTATCTCTTTGTGTAGATTATTAAATGGACCTTGTTCATCTCTTGAATCTTTAGTGGGAATCTATTGTTGAAAATAATAGAACTCTTTCGCATATTGCTCTTTAACTTTAGGATCTAATGGCTAATAATCCTTTGGATCATCAAGACTTGGTCAGGAGACATTATTAGTTCTTGAATCACCAAATGGACCTGTAGTAGCACCCTAATCACCACCCTGATCATCTTCATCATCTTTTTTATCATTTTTATTTTCAAAATCATCACCATTACCATTATCATAATAATAATGATCATCATCATCATCATCATCATCATCACTGACCTATTAATCCATTATATTTGAACCTTATCTTTTTTATTTTCTTTATCTTCTTCTAACACACCAACTTCTGCAATAAGTTTAGTGGATTTCTCTGTATTAACATCATCCTATTGAGTGTAAACCACTGGCGCTAGATCAACTAATTATTGTCCACTTGTTTCTCTAACTTTAGTTGTTTGTGTTGGTTTTGTTCATGCAGTCTATGTAGGAGTACGAGTGGATAAAGCTAAAAGCTGATTTTGTAAACCCTTAACATTAGCATAGTTGAATTGCATTTGATGCTCAAGAGTCATTATCCTAGCATCCTTCACTTGATTGTCAAGCTGAAGTATCCACTTCATCCATTCAAGACTTTCTTTTTCCAACACAATTACACATAGCTCTAATGTAATTTCTGGAGGCTCAAATGATGTACGAGTAGTCTTTCTTTGATCAGGAGGTGTGTTAAGATAATCATCAATATCAAAGTCTAGGTTCTTATACTGATCCTGTGGATGTGTAGAGTAAGTTGGAGTAGTTAGAAATGGTGTTTCAGTTACTAATACTATAGTTGCTTTTGTGACAATAACTGGTATCTCTTGATCTAAATCCTACATCTCTTCACTCTTTTCAAAAGACACATGAACTTTTTGACTAGGTGAAACTAGAGTCATAGGGAGTTCTAGGTCATGTGAAAGAAAGACCTTTTCCTCCTCGTCTTGCATGTCCTTTTCCTCTTTCTGAATTGGTTTTTTTCCTAGTATAGTTTTCCTTCTCTTGGTGCTAGGGTAATCACTGGGAAGACACTCAACATTAATATCAATAGCAATACGCTTAGAAGAACTAGAAGTAGGAGGATCCTTTGGTCTTTCTTGCAGAGTATAGGGAACATTCTTAATTTCACCACTAGCTATCTCTGAATCAAACTCAGATTAATCAATTAACATTTCCTCTATCTTATTATTCTTAATTAACATTTCCTCTATCTCATTATTACTTGTTATTTCCTTTCCATGAGATGAACTTCCAGTAGGATTAACGGGAGTCCTTGAGGAAGTAGCAACATGATTAGATCCTTATGATTACTATGGAGGCTTTTGTTGTTGTTGTGCTTGATGTTATTGTTGTTGTTGTGCTGTTGGTGTTGTCACTATGCTTTGTTGTTGTTGAATCTATGACAATCTTTCAATCATGGCAAATTTCTTTCCAAAACACGCATTTTCGTAAGCACCGAACATATATTTGAACATATCTTTCTTCATCACCATCATAGAGTGTGTTGGAAGCTCAAGGGTAGACAAATTAGGATGAATGGAATTTACTACTAACTATATGAATCTCAGGTACATGAGAAATTTCTCCCCGCTAGCAGTTGGTACATTCTTTAGCATTTATGTAAAAATGGCTTTTGGAAATACTGTAAAGTAGATTATCAACAAGAAAAATCATCTCCAAGCAAAAATAGCACTCAGACTATCTATCCTTGCCTTCAGATTACTCAATCAGTGAATAACCACATGAAACAGGTATTTCGAGTACGGTGGCCAGTATTTCTTTCCAAGGGATGGATATTTGTGCTCATATCCCATCCTTTCTAAGTAGTGCTTCACTAGATCCTCATCAATCTTTATTGGTGCATTCTCCATATCTCCAAGATGTAGTACCCGGTTTAAAATCTCAGCTGTAACTATAACAAACTTTCCTTAGACAGTGGCAACAATACATTGGTTACCCTGATTATCTCTCACATTAGCAGCAGTAGACAAGAAGCCTATGATGATCATCTCAAATACTATAGGATTGATAGATATGGGATTGTAGATTTGGATCGGAAGATACTTTTTATCTTTAGGCACATCACCAAGAAATGCAATGCCATTATGATTCTTGGTAGATATTAATGGTCTACCCCTCTATACATAAATATAAGCAATTAATCAGAAACATTGTTAAAGATATCAAAAAATCAAAATTTTCAATGTTTGAATTTGTTTTTAGAAGATCTCGCGTGACAAGTATTTTTTTCACATGCGAAAACATGAACAATTCCCATATGACATTCTGGTTAACTTGGTTATCCTTTTGCGCGACAAGTATGTCTTCGCATGTGACAACTTACCAAGATTTTGAAACTTCTCATATCTGTTCATATTAAAAGTAACATCTCGCATGCGAAACCAATGAAACTCAATTCACATATGATCATTTTTAACACGTTTTAACATCAAACAAATGTTTCTTAGGAGTCTATTAAGCATTACTTAAGTGTTTTTAATTTCAAGTTGTCCGAATATTAAGTTAGTACAAAAACACCAAATCAGTTCACGTTCAAACTCTATCAAACGATCCTTGAATCGAGATTATACCTATATAAATTCAATCAACACTATAATTTGAGTGTAATAACAACAATAATTGATCAGGATGAATAAGAATTCAAATTTAATTTTGGAGCAAATTTTAAGTGATTGAAGCGAAAAGTGAACATTTAAATACACTGTTGATCTTATTAAGGCAATAAGTTGTCGTGCGAGAGTTAGCTGATCACATGTTTAAGTTTTTGCGTGTGACAACTTTTAAAAACTCCATTTTTTTAATTTTAATCTCTTTCAAAATTTTAACTTTTAAAGTTCAAGGAATGAATAACCAACTAGAAATTTTGTTTTGAATGTTTTAGTAAATTAAAGAAAAACTTTAGTATTTAAATTTTTGAAAGTTTGAAAAGTATACAACATTTAATACTAAATAACATAAATTTTTGTGTATTTTCAATTACAGGTTTATATTCCTAAAAATTGATTGTTAACATCTTTCAGTTGTATTTAGAATAAAACTGGTTAAGTTTATTATCAATATATTTATCCTTTTAAACTAAAGCTTCAATCTTTACTAAATCAAATATGTTATGATTATACTCATATTCTGATTTGATTATACGAACTTAATGGATTCTATAATTAGACATCCTGTAGAATGCATATTTAGCTTCCAGACATTTTTGGGATTTCAAGTTACCCCAACATGAGTTAAACCTTTTATCTCTTATCCGCAATCTCATAAGTTTTTGAATTATCTAGTATAACTATTTAAGCATAACTAGCATGAGAAAGGTTTCTAAACACGGAATTTAACAAGTTTTAGGGCTTATTTCTAGCTACTCAATCTCACGTTTACCGTATCAAGATGTTTAAGACTTGAATGCCAATTCAGTCTTACAAGCTCCATCTTTCGATAATGCCTCCCTTGCCGGAACAAATTTTTAAAAGAAAAAATATTTACGATATAGTATGTATGTATTAGACATATCTTTTCTTTTTTGCACATTGGCATATTTTATTCCTATATGGCTTTTCGCATCTTTTTGCTTAATTATCAAACATTATTTTCTTTTGAATTGCGTTTTATTTATGTCTTTTGATTTTTTTTGCTCTTTAAAATTTACATATATACTTAAGAAAATCACGGAATCATAGAATGACAGGCTTGAGTATAATAGGACTGTAACTCTCAGTCTGTTTATGCAAGCACTTAATATTACCACAAAACCCTAATATGGTACCCACTTTAGTCATAGATGATTAAATTTTTGTAAATTGCATTCCATGTTGCTTTTCATTCTTGTATTTCAAGCCTATCAACATATCAAAAAAATCTTAGTCAGTTCCTTTTTAAGCATTAGTCTAAAATAACTCAAGATCTAGAAATGTAATATCATTTTCTATTTATGGAGAAAAAAATCTATCAGACTAAAATTTTTTTTGATATTTTTCAAAGTATTTCTAAATCCCCCTATAAACTAAAAACCTTTTCCAAAGTATTTTTTATTTTGTTCCCCTATAGTTGTGATTATCTAAAGAAAAATCCAATTTTAACAAAAAAAGATAAGAACAAAATAATTTTGGTAAAAAATTATGTGCACTCATCCAAAGTTAAATATCCCTAATGATTGGACTAAAAAGTCAAAATGGGAATGTTCAAAAACCTTGATGAACAAGTTGACATGTGAAATTGTATTCATCGACGTAATTCACTCAATCAACAACGATTTCATAATTCTATTTTACAAAATAAAAAACACTTTTTCTCAAAAGTTAATTCCAACTACAATGCATTCCACATAAAAGCATGTGTTAGAAAACCTAGTTTTCAAAATCATGAGAAGATTAGAAAAACAAAGTTTGCTGACATGGTAAAAAATCACAATGCAATCAATTCAAAACCCTCGTTAACACAATCTAAAGAGCATGAGAAACAGTTTGCCAAACCTGTTTAGAAATGGAAACTTATAGTACAAATTTGTACATCTAGCATAGGAAAAGATCATTTGTTCAATTACAAATGCCATATGATTTTGAAATTTGTTACATAGGTGGATGAAAACAACTCACCCAAGTCAACCTTGACTTGAGTTCCTATATCTTGTTGAATAAACATTTTGTGTAGGAACAACCAATGAGAAGTTTTAACAACTTATGGCATATTGATAGTGGTTATTATAGGAATATCACTAAAAACATATTTGTATTTCAAAAATTCAACCTCACAATGGTGGTTGTGTTATATTTTCTAGTGATTAAGGTGGAAAGATCACAAAGAAAGGAATTGTTACAAATAGATTATTGATTTTTGATATATGAGCTATGTTGAAGAACTCAAAAATAGTTTACTAAGTGTTTCTCAAATCTATGATAAAAACTATTCATCAAATTTTATATCAGAAGAATTTTTGAGCATTAAACTTGGTTTTTTCAGAATGGATGAATGGGTCTTGCTAAGAACTGCAAGTGACAATTATACATACCTTCTAGATATGCATAGTTCAAATACTTTAGTAACAGCTTCACGCTTACTATCCAAATCCTTGGAGAGTGATTCAATGTTATGCCATTGTCGTTTAGGATATGTCAACCTCAAAACCATGAATAAATTGATTAGAAGGAATCATGTTGTCAATTACCTATGAAAGAGTTTCAACATGTTGAACATTGTCTTTCATGTTTCAAGGGTAAACAACTCAAACTTTCTCACAAACCCATTGCACGTTACTCGATTGACTAGGTCTTACAATTGTTACACATGGCTCTTTTTGGTTAAGAAAGTGTTTTAAGTTTGGTCTGAAGATTATATTGTTTACTTGTTATTGATGAATAGAATTATATTGTTTACTTGTTATTGATGAATTTTCTATATTCAATTGGGTTTTCTTTTTAGCATCTAATGATGAAACTTCTCAGTTGATGATTAAATTCATGACTCTTAGAATCGAGTGTTTATAAATAAACAATAGGAAATGACTCCCTATGAAATTTTCTTTAAACATAAACTAAAAGTTAAATATTTTAAAGCCTTTGTTTCTTGTTGTACATTGTTGCCCAAAATTTATTTGAAATCCTAATTTGACAAAAAGACAAATGATTTTTATTTTGTTGGTTTTTCGGCTAACAAAGTGGCATATCAGCTTCATAAAAAAAGAGCAAAACAGATTATTGATTCATTTAACATTGATTGGCATGAGTCTAACAACACAAATGCAGGATCAACTATTGCTTGGGTGTGTGATTATGATTCATCTTTTGGCAATTTTAATCGTTCTTCTTATGTTTCCATAAGAACTAGTTCTTTGCAATCCAATTTGGATACTGTACTTTTAGATGTAAAAGAATCTCCTCAAATTCATTCAACTATGGTCTCTTCAGAAAAGATTTATTCAAATGATCGCACTACTAATTTTGTTCTATTCCAAATTCAAAAATTATTCCAATTCAAGATCTTGTTCAATAACATGCACCTGATCCTATTATTCACTTTTAACTAGTAACTACAATCATGGATGTGCATCAGTCTTTTGAAACATCTGCATCTTTTACAAAAGATATTATTATTGAGGAAATACAAGTCTACAAGCCTTGAACGTTTCATAACTTGACATGAATGTAATAAACAAGGCTAAGTGCTCTTTTGTAATTTGAACGGTTTGCTTTGGAGGATTAGAGTTTGCAACATAGGCTTGATGTATATTTTGCTAAGTATGAACTGATGAATATGGAGCTTGCATGAGGGATGAATACTGAACTAGACTTGGAGCTAGAATTTAAGATACTTGAGCAAATGGAATACCAAATTATTATTTTTGACACATTTTTGTATAGCTCATGTAATAATTTAGATTGCTTGCCATTTTTGCATTCAAAGTTATAGCTTTAGTACCCATTGAGTTTGGATAACTAGCTGCTTTTTATTAATCATCCATCTCATAAGATTTGATAGTACATATCAGATCATGTGATGATAGGGTGTATAAATCTTTGGTCCTTTTAATTGAAGTATAATAGTTGATCCAACTATAAGACATAGAATTAAGTAACTTCTTATTGATAGTAATGTTCTCTAGGGTCATCACACTCTTCATTATGGTGACAAGTTTGACAAACCTTGCAATCTGAAATTTGAGAGTTTTTCCAATTACATGATTAAACATGTTGATTCTTGATTGAGCATGCCTTTCTTGCTATTTGTCATATCCTTGTTTCCTATGATTTGAGATTCTAGTGCATCCCAAGGAAATTTGGCCCCTTTGAATTCTTTAAATTTGTGAGAGATCTTAGTGATCAAGGCCATAGTGATTGTTGGATATGTTTTATCATCAAGTTCAAACTTTTTCATATTGTTTTAATCTCATAAATATTCAGGCTTTTTAATCATTTCCCCTTCTTGTTCTTGTAAATAGGTATGTAAGGTCGATACTTGATTGACCTCCACGTATGTGGTTTAGTGGAGATAACATGGTTTTGAAACAATGAGCCCAATCAACATAATAATCTTCACTTAGAAGTCTTGGAGGTTTCGTACTCGTGCCAATCTTAGTGTCTAAACACAGTGAAGTAGTGATGTCCTTGATAACAAAGTTGGTAGCCATTTCTGAAATCGCAATTAAACTTCGAAAATTTCACAAAAGATCAAAAGTTTTCGCATAAAATATGTTGTTTCATATGTGGAAAGCAAAAAATAACTGTCTTTCGCTTCTGTTCATATTTTTGCACATGTTTTGTTTGTCCAATTTCAATCAATTTTTCATGTTTCACCTTTCCAATTTGCCCAGAAACAATATTAGAGTTTAATTAGATTTATTTAGGTTCAAATGTACATCTAATTGTCTCAAATTGTTTCATTTGCACTATTTTTTCATATACGTCACGCATAGGTTACATATACGTAACTATTTTTCATTCGACATATGAGTTACGTATACGTAAGACTCTTTATTCTTGTATGTATGCTCAACATATATGAATCAAATACTTAAATAACATTTTACCAATTAAAATAACAAAAAAATTATTAATTATGTTATTGGTTTTCGTAGTTTTCTTTGATTTTCACATAACTATTGGTTTTCTTAGTAACCGTCCCGAGTATATATATATATATACATGTCCTCATTGCCACCCTCAACTATGGCGTGAGAACACTAGATCTAACTAACATGGTACTCCATCAACCTACCAAACACTTGAACATCAACATTTATTTCATCCGTGACAAGGTTCTAACATCTTATGGTCCGATATGTATCCTCGTACTTAAATTGTTGATATCTTGATGAAAAATACTCTCTTACACAATCTTTGATTTTCTTTAATCCAAACTTACTTTTGTTTAATCCGAGCATACTTTATTGCCAACGTCTATCTTGAGGGTTATATTACACTTATTATTAGCCCATGACTTTAGTATAGTGGTATTGGTGATTGTACCTACATATGATACGAGTCCAAATCTTTATAAGTGTGGGATTAATTGTTATTTAATCGTTAATCATGTTAATCTTATTTAAGAAAATATTAGACTTATTATTATTGGTGCATGTACTCTGTGTTTACTTTCATTATCTCAAGTTGCTATCATTTCTTTTTCCGTTTTGTAGGAGTTCATGTATTGGTGTATTCTTCTTGTTTGTATTACGATGAATATACATTATTATAAAATACATCCTTTTCCCTAATCTCCTTTTAGTTACTAACTAAAATAAAAATAAAAATAAAAATAAAAATATAAGATTAGTTATAAAATAAAATGAAGTGTATTACTATCAATTTAAAAGACAAATTATAATCATGTGATATTAGTTTGTCTTTTGATGGGCTTGATATACTAATGGTATATATTGTTTCGCAAACCATATATATTATAGTCTTTTATTTAAAACTTATTTATATAATCTTAATATACTAAACATAACGAAAGAAACTTGTAATAGTATTTAGATCAGTTAAAGAACAATTATACAATTTGAATTCGCAAATTTGTATAAAATATGTTTACAATATGTATTTGTAAAATCAAATCTATTTTTTTTAGTTTGATCAACGATTACTTATTTTATTTTAATTTTGGAACTGCAAATATATAACCCTATTTTGAAGGATATGCGTTATCTGAATTGAGTCCACATATGCGTTTCTCAATCGGGACCACACCCCCAACCCTCTCAAAAGAAAACCTACAAATGGAAAAATTCTTTGGCTTAAACCCGAGTATTTTTGCTTAGATGGATACTCGAACTCATGACTTATCATATTTACATGTATTAGGTGTTTTATTTTTACCATTTGATATAACATCATTGGTACTTATTTTATTTATAAAACAATATAATCACCTTGTGAATATCCAATAAAATTAATTAGTCCAAACAAATCATAAAGATGACTTGGTAAAATGGAATCCCAGTAAACAAAGGCTAGTAGGCTTTTTAATTATTATGGTTTGTTGCATAGGAAATGATCAAAGTCAAATATGGAGAACGTCAAAATGGTTATCGAGTTTTACAGACCTTCTGAGAAAGAGCCTGGTTGTATGGATGCATGTGGTCACACGCGGTACCCTCCAATTATATAATTGAAGATTTATATTTAGTTTTGGGTTATTAAATTTTAATAATTTTAATTTTTATTTATTAGACACGATTAATCCCACGTTAAAAAATAATTACAGACACTCTCAAATTTAAACATGTTTTTCTCCAATAATCTTTTAGAAATTGAGAGTTAACACCGTTAGTTTTTTTTTTTTAATTACGTGGACTACTTATATGGCAAGAACATTGAGCAGAAGGTTAAAATTAACAATTAGATCCGTCAATTTAAAACTATTGCAGCCAAAAACCCATCAATTTTCATATCATGATCTGAACCACTTGACTCTGTACAGGTAGATTCCAGGTGAAAATGGAGGCTATACTCCGAAAAACAGAACTAATAAAAGTAGGGTGGCAACGTAGTTGAATAATGACTCAAAGTTTATCCCATTTCATAAAAAAAAATCGTCTATCTCTCAGTTAGTAAGGGATCATTGAAGAAAAATAAACTCAAAGTTAGAAGTGAATGCAAACATTTTTTGAGTTTATATTAACACCGGCCAATAAATGAAAGTTATGATTTTTAAAATCCAATAACCCTTTAGTTTTTAATAGTTCAACTTTTTTTTTTGGTTTAAAGAAAACTCAGGTTTTTTTTACATCAAAACCACTGGACCTTACGTTTAGTAAGTAACTAGTGGGTGTAATACGTGCTATGCAGCGGATGTTATAAAAGATAAAAAAATTAATTCTGATAATTTTTATGTTAGTATTAACCACTCGAAAAAATATTACGTGAAAACACTAATAAAAAATATAATGGTAAAAATGCTAATAAAAAATAAATAACTCAAAATAAGGAATAAAAATAGCAAATGCGTAAATAATGATTTTACAATAATTAATGAGCTATATTGTAAATTGATTAAAAAAAATTTTACATAACTCGAAGGCTTAAGTATAAAACTTTAAACAGTTTAAGTGATTAAATGTAATTTTGATATAACTCAAAGGACTTTGTATAATATTTAAAAACGTTTTGGTGATGAAATATAAATTTGACATAATGAATATGTATCAATTTGAAAAAAAAAACAAAGAGATAGAAATTGATGTGATTAGTTTTAAAAAATCTTTAAAAGTTTAAATGTAAAATTGTAAAAAAAACAAAGTAGATTTTTTATTAGATCGGGCGAGTGCATTTTCCACATATTTGAGTAATATGCCATCTGGTGTTATGTGAACAAGACGAGAACTCCTGCGTGAGATCCACCAAATCTCGTCAAACATAGGGCTAATTGTATGGTTAAAGTTATTACACTCAAGAGTTTTTGTGTACCATTCTAATCATCCTCAAAGAGGGCAATATATGATTTATTATTGTAGCAAAAGTTTTGAAAAAATAATTTTGCTAACTTTAATTAGTCATTCTTAAGTGGCCAATCCTAAGGTTATAATACTATCACACTTTTACTCATTTTTTTTTCAAAAACCATATTTGTCACATGATTGATCCATTTATCAAGACGAGGTTATTTTTTCTTGTGACAATCATATACATCCTTATCATTATTCACCGGTTTTCCAAAATGCCCGACTTACCCTTATAATCCATGATGATGAAGAATGTAGAGGTGAGAACCTTACCACATTAGATATGATCTTTTGGTAGATTCTTGACATTCTCAACACCACCACCACATGATCCAACACTACAATGAACTTTCATATGTCACATTCTCATACATACCACGCTATAACTCATATTTAGGAGAGATTGTGGTACAACAACAAAATTGAGCCTCCAAACGTTAGTTTGATGCTAAAACAACATCAAGAAACGTGATTTTGAAGTTCCAATATTTTCCCTAAGCATTAAAAATGCCAATATCTTAGAGAAGAATAAAGAGAGAGGGAGTCGTGATCGTTTTCAGAGAAGGAGAAAACGAAGATGAGAGAGAGTGACATATGGTTTTTGAGGCTTTTAAATCGATTCTGCCCAACTGGTTCCTTACCGGACTACTAAGCAAGTCTTAGGGGTCCGCTATCACCTCAAAAAGGCATATTCACATATTTTAAATGAAAAATTCTCATCTTTCAAAAAAAATATTCCTCGTGGAACGTTATGCTCAACCATGACGGACCGCTACCACCTTTCTTGGTTGTCTGCTAAGAGGTTAGTTCACCTAACCTCGAATTCTATTCAACGACGGACAGTTATGGCCACCCTATATAAGGAGTAACAGTCCACTATGGTCTAATTTCTCACATTCTTAGGAAATTTCCATTTTAACATTTCTATTCACAATTTTACGCCGTTCATTCGCATAGTAACCTACTCATTAGCCTGCCCTCCATAAATGTATTCCGTTACAAAATCGAATTCAATATGTGTATAGTCGAGAGTATTTTCATTTCATGGTTTCCTCTAGTTCCCATGTAAATTCCATATCATGTTTCGCATTCCATTTCACCTTGATGATTAGATTTTGTTTCCATCTTGGTCTCCTCTCCTGCCTCTCTACGATTTCAATAGGCTCTTCTAAAAAAATAAAATCGGTCATCTACTTAGATCTCGTCTAGTGGGGTTTTTAATGTCTCATCAGACAAGCATTTCATTAAGTTTGACACATGAAACACTAGGTGAACTCAATTTAATTCCTCTGCCATGCCTATTCATTTAGTTATTTCAAATGATTCAATATAATAGGGACTTAGTTTTTCTTATTTTCCAAGACGAAGGGTGCCTAGCCATGACAACAACTTTAACATTACCTTGTCCACTACAGCGTGCTCATATGGTTTCCTTCGCATGTTCTTGTATCTATTCTAATGATCCTAAGCAGCTTTAAATCTTTCTTTCATGTTCTTCACATTCTTGGTGGTGGCCAAAATCAACTCAGGACCCGTCAGCTGCCTTTCAACCACTTCAAACCAATAAAGTAGTGTTTGACACTTCCATCCATACAATGCCTTAAAAGGCATCACTTTCAGACTCGCATGGTAGTTGTTGTTGTATGTAAATTCCATAAGTGAAAGATGATCATCCCAGCTACCATCGAACTCGATCACACTCGCTCGTAACATGTCCTCTAATGTCTAGATGGTTCGGCCCTTTTGGTCGTCTATCTAGGGGAGATAGGTCATACTAATTTCTATTTTTCCCCTATTCATTTTAAAATAATTTTCATAAACAAGATATGAACCTAGCATCTCGATCGGATACGAACGACATTTGCTCACCGTGCCTAAACACTATCTCGTCGATTTATGATTGGGGCGTCTTTCCATTTCATATGTTTCGTTAATAGGTATGAAGTACGCAGATTTCATGAAACCTGTCTATGATAACCCATATGGTGTCGTTGCCTATCCATGTTGGTGGTAATTTGACCACGAAGTCCATTATGATTTTTCCCATTTACATAAGCAAAAATCTAAAGGCTGTATTAATCCCAAAAGGTTTCTAATGTTCAGCGCATACCTAAGGTAGGTCACACACTTTTTCATATAGGCGACAATGTCCTTTTTCATTCCTCACCAATAATAATACTCCTTTAGTGTATAACACATTTTGTTAGCTACAAGATGCATTACATACTTTCATTTGTGTGTTTCTTCTAATACCAACTTTCTTAGGTTCCCATTGTTTGGTTCCCAAATTAAAATATCCATGGAAAGTAGTCCATCACTTCTTGCAGTTAATTGTTTCACTATCCCGACCATTTTTTCTATTCTTATATTTCATTCAAGTAAGGCTTTTGTTTGGGCTTTTCTCAATTCATCTGTTAGGCTTATGTGTATGTCTATACGCATAGCATGTACTCAGAATGGTTTACGTTGTTTCTTTCATCTTAAGGCTTCGGCGACCATGAATAATACTAAAGTTTGTAAACAAAATGGCTAGTACCTCCATCCACCTTCATTGTTGCATACTGAAATATATGTCTTAGGCTCTTATGGTCTGAATACATGACAAATTTTGTATCAAAGAGGTAATGGAACCCAATTACTCCCAATTCTAGGTCATGTGTAGCATAGTATCTTTCATGCTTCTTCGGCTATCTTGACGCATAGGCAGCTGTGTTCTTTCTTTGCATCAACACGCAACTTAATCCACTTATAAAAGCATCATAATAAATCATTAAGTATTCATTCTACTCTAGTAGAGCGAGAATGTATGCACTATTTAGCTTCTACTTAACTATACTAAATGCTTCTTCTTGTTTTGGACTTCAACTAAATTTCATGATTTTCAAAGTCAGAGGAGTAAGAAGTGTTGCGATCTTAGAGAAACCTTTGATAAATATCTAATCATATCCCACTGATCAGAGAACCTACGAATCTTAGTTGGAAGTTTAGGAGCTTTCCATTTCACTACTATTTCCACCGGTGCTGGGGCCACTTGAATTCCTTTTTTTATTAATAATGTGACCAAAAATTGGACCTATCTTAACAAAAAGTTACACTTAGATAATTCTGCGTACAATATTTTCTTCTCCAATAACTCCAACAACATTCGAAGGTTTCTCCATGTTCAGCCTTTGTTGGGGAATATACAAGGATGATGATGATGAATACGGTCTCATACTTGTTCAAATATGATTTACATACTCTGTAGTCGAAAAATATTGCAGGTATGTTTGTCAGTCCAAAGGATGTCATCACTCATAATGACCATACCTAACCTAAAAGGTAGTTTTTGACACATCTTTTATGTGTATTTTTACCTGGTAAAGGCCAAAACGCAAGTCAATTTTTGAAGTATAAGTTGATCTTTGTAAAAAGTATCAGTTCTTGAATGTCATTCTGATTACGTTCACGGATGTAGGATGCGGAAGTTTAGACATTTGGTAAGCTTTGTGTAAGGATCAACAAAATAATAAGATCGATCTCGTGATGAAAAGGCGGAATGTTAACACCACAGAATAAGATTGTATAGTAGATGAAGAACTCAAACACAAAAGTAAGTAAACTTTGAAGTATATAGCTCTCTTATTTGAATGAGTTACAATGAGTGTGAAATCAGGAAAATAACAAAAGCTCTATCTAATTACATTACAAAACTTCTATTTATACTAAACTAGAAGTTCTCGTGCGAGTCAATTTGTTCTCGTGCGACTTGATTTTGTCACGCGAGAAGCAAGTTTTCGCGCGATAACTTTAGGTTCTCATGTGTCTTAATCTTGATCTTCATCTTGATTTGATTTCCCGAGCCTCTAGGTTCAACCCCTACAATATCCCCCTAGGCTCGGTAAATCAATGTGTTTAGAAGTCCACGTCTGCAACCATGTAACTGCCCCCACAGCATACATCTTGTTGTCCAGTGCCTTCATAATCAACCAACCAAACTATGCTACTATAAACTAAACTGATTCATCAGCTACAATTGGACAAGCCTACAACTTTATCAAATCATCTTTTCCAAACTTGAGCAAATCCATAGGATCGATGATACGGTATTATTTATCTATACAATGTATCAAAGCATAACATGTCTCCTTTTCACACCTCCACCACATAAGCTTTGACAAGCTGTTAACTGGTACTGGACTGTGTATAGGAATCTTTAGCACATATCTTGGATGATTATAAACCCTTATCTTCATTGGTTTGTTTGTGTTAGGATCAATTCAGGTCTCATCTTCAATAACCTTAGATTTGGCAGTCTTAAAATCCTTGAACTTGGTTTTGATTTGTCGCCAGATCATAATTCTGATCCAATTTCCCTTTCCATAATTACTCACGTTAATGAATGGAACATGACCCATAGCATATAAATCTGAAACTCTGAGTGTATGAAAATCGTGTTCGTCTTGATAATACTCGATAGCACCACCCTTTTTCTTGATCACATATAGTTTCTTTTCTGTATCGAATGCCCAGCTAATGATAGGTTCTAAGTTCCCGTACCTTGTGAAAGGTTTGGAATGTCTCAGCGTATGAATGTAAGCTGGTGGAGGTGGAGCAGCAAAGGTAAGATTCCTGATCTGACGTACAACACATTGATCAGTAACATTAGAAGTCTCGTCAGTCGTTTGCTGATTGCTGGACTCTCCAACGATCTCCCCTTATTCAACCAAAGTATCAGAAAACAAATCCTTAAGACTATTTGCAAATATATCGATGTAGTCTATGGCTTCTTCTAAATCATCAAATATTCCAAAATCTTCGTCTTTTTCTTCATCAATCAATCGTTGCTGAAATGTGTAAAATTCCTTCTCATATGCAGCCTTTGTTGCAGGATCTAACGGTGTATAGTCAACTTTATCATTAGGACTTGGTCCGGACACCTTGTTAGTGCCTAATGGTCTAGAAGTACTAGTAGCAGCTCCAGTATCACCTCCTTGATCATCATCATCATCCTTTGTGTCATCATCCTTTTCACCATCATCTTCTTCATCTCCATCATCACCATCATAATTTTCATCATCATCATCTTCTTCTTCATCACTGAATCCAAAATCTATCATATCCAAATCATCATCATCATTAACTGCATCAGGAATAGGCATCATATGTTCAAGCACCACCAACGCCTCTTCAGTAAATGGTATAGGTTGATCCTCAGTGGCCTGGATAGGATTATCTGACATAGGCACTTGATCAACATCAGCAGTGTCTGTTGTCCTTTTTGTATTAACAGGATCAACCACACGTTTTGTATCTATAACAGGTTCATCAATAGGTTCAGGACCAGCAGCTTGCTGTCCGCTTGATTCTCCAACATCCGTGGTATGAAGTTGAGTGAATGATGAATATACACGTGAGGTGAGATCTCTTAAGTTATGTTCCATAATTTGCACATAACTGAACATGAACTGCTATTGTCTTTCCAAACTCTTTATCTTCTCATCTTTTCTCTCAAACTCTGAATCATATCATCAATCCTCTTTGTCTTCTCTAACATCTCCCTTTCTAACATGTTAACCCTCTACTCTAATGTAAATCTTGTGGGTGAAAATGAAGCAGACTCAGGTTGCGGTCGAGGTTCTGGTGTAGTATGAAAGAAATCACCTTCTCCAAACATGTCATCATGAGTTTGCTCTCTTGGAGGTGTCATCATCACATCAGCAGCAGTCGGCATAGACGATGATGTTATAGTTGTTGATTCTTTAACAATCACAGCAATAGGAGCCTCACTGACTATGACTATAGTATCATAGATATGAACTTCTTTAGTCGTCACAATGGTCATTGGGGTCCGACGCTTTCTCAATACACCTCGTCCTCTACCCCTCCCACGTGGACTATCACTGGCTCTCCTGGCCATTCTCTTTTTCCTTCCTCTAGTGGTTAGCACATCATCAGGAATAAAATCTGCATCACGATTCTTAGTTGTGCGTTTGGCAGGCGTTTCTTGCACTCTGTGATGTTCTTGCAAAACATACGGTACATTTCCAATCTGATCACTATCTGTTTCACTATCATCTTCACCACTTTGTAACCAAGTATCAACCTCATCAATATCAGATCTACCAGCAGCTTGAGAACTTTCTGGAGCCTCTTGTGTAGTACTTGTGGATGTACCAAATACCACCTCTATATACATGAGGAGTCTTAGTCTCTTGAGTATGTGCCTCAGCTTGAAACCTATCAACAAATCTTCCAAGCTTGGCAAAGTGAGATCCATCCCAAGCATTTCCCCGTGCTCCCATAAGATAAGTAAAAATATCTTTTTTCATCACCATTACTGCATATGTGGATGACTCAGATACAGCTAACTCAAGATGAGCAGCATTCACTATCATCTGAATAAATCTGGGGTACATAATAAACTTTTTCCCCACAGTAGCAATGACATTCTTTTGCATCTCAGCAAATATGGTCTTTGATATGCTGTATGGGAAGTCATCGACGAGTGATATTAGCAGGGATACAAAAAGAGCACTCAAGCTATCCATGCCATAGTTCAGGTTGCTCAAACAATGAGTAACAACGTAAAATAAGTATTTCCAAAACGGAGGTAAATACTTCTTCTCAAGTGATGGATATCTATGGCTATATCCCATTCTAACTAAGCAATCTTTAACAGCATCATCGTCAATCTTTACTAGCGCATGTGCTTGATCTTCCAACAGCAAAACACTATTAATCACTTCAGCAGTGATAACAATCCTCTTGCCCTTAACTGTGGCAGAAATACAAAGTTCTCTATGTTCATCTATCTTATTGGCTGCTGTAAGCCAAAACTGATCGATGACATCAGTGTATATGATAAGATTAGCTGATATAGCATGATGAATCCGGGATGTCTTTAGACCCTCTATCAGCAATCTGAATAAAGCTTTGTCATCCGGAATATCTCCAAGATAAGCTACAACATTATGGTTTATATTGAAAACCATAGATCATGCCATCAGAAACATTTAAACAAACTTGATAAGTGACCAATAAACATAGAACATTTCAGAATTAGAAAATTCCAACACTTAGAAAATTTTGAAAAATTTGTACTTTTCACGCGAAAACCCTAAGTATTCGCGCGAAAACATCATGTTTTCAGATCAACTTTTTGCGCAACAAGTTAGGTTATCGCGTGACTTTGAATTTGACCTAAAGTCAACTTTTCGCGCGACAAGTCAACTTTATACGTGAATAGTTCTGAGAAATTTGAAAGTTCTCGCGTCTGTTCAAATTCAAGCAACTTTTCGTACACGAAAACTATGTTTTATTTCAAATTTTCTATTGATCAATTTAAGAGTGTTTTAATCAATTAAGCATGGTCATTGAGTGTTGTTTAAGTCATTATTAAGGTTTATTATGTTTAATTTCTTCAATTCAAGATGTACAAGTCCTTTAATGATTCGGTCAAGTTTCAAATACATTCAAATCAAAGATATTAGCATCAATATACCTTAACAAGTGATTAGCAATAAATGGGTGACCACTATGAACAATGCTATATCGTTTAACAGAGTTTCAACACTTAGAATTTTTGAGAAAAATTTTTAAAAGTTTTCGTGCGAATACTTCACTTTTCGCACAACTGTTCTTTATATAATACTCTGACTTCTCGTGCGAGAAATCTGAGTCCTCGAATCTTGAACTTTTCGCATGTCTTAAACCTTTCGCGCAAAAATTTCAATTTTCTTTTGAAATTTTTAATTTTTTTTTTTATTTTTAATTTTCAATTTTAATCATCTTATTGATCCTTTTTGATTTGTTATGAAAATGATTATGTTTAACTAAGTGTTTTGCAAATATTCTAACACCCTTAATTTTTGAACAATTTTGTAAAAACAAAATCACTATTGACCCAAAACAAATTAAACACACTAATTAACTATTAACTTAAATAATTTGATAAATTTCCAAATATAGGATCATATTTCTTAGAATTCAATCATTAACATTGTTCAACATTATCATAAATAAGACTGTTTATGTTGATTGTCAATATATTGTATCTCTGTTAAACTTAGACTTCAAGATTTACTTAGACACCTAAAGGTGATTCTTATCATGTTTTGATTAGATTATATGAGTTCAGTGGTTCTCACAATCAAAAATTCTGCAAAACTCTTATCCAACTTCAAGACACTTTTAAGATTTCAAGTCACCCCAATTTGACTTAAACCTTTTACCTCTAATCAGCTTTCTCAGAATCAATTATTATCTTAGATAATATCTATCTGGAGCATAACTAGCACGAGAAATTTTCTGACCACAGAATACTAACAAGTTGTAGGACTTATTAACTGCCAGTCGGTCTTATGTTTTGCCCTCGCAAGATGCTTTGGACTTACAAGCCAAGTCGGACTTATATGCCCCATCTTTTGATTTTGCCTTCTATGTCATAACATATTCTCAAATAAGAAAATATTTATCATCTAGTATGTATGTCTATGACATATCGTTTATTAATGTGCTCGTTGACATCTTTTATTGCTAGATGGCCTTTTGGCTTCTTTTTGCTCCATTTGATTGATTTTCCCTTTTTTATTTTGTTTTGCTTTTCTATACAAGCTGAAGCAAAGAGTAACTGGCTTGGGTATGACTAGACTGTAACTCTCAGTCTGTTTTAGCATGGAATCAATGTTATCCAAAAACCTTGATGAGTTACCCACTTGAGTCATAGAAAGTTACTTTCAGTGCATCACAGTACTTAGTGCTTTTCATTCTTGATCATCAAACCTATCAACATATTAAACATAATCCAAGTCAGTTTCTTGTATTCATTAGAATGTAATGACTCAAAATCCAGAAATGTACTATCATTTCATATTAAAACAAAATCTTTTTGTACTTTTTCTGAAAACATTTTACTCCCCCTAAGAACAAAATCTTTTTCGAAGTTTTCAGATTTTCTCCCCCTAAAATTGTGATTATCTAGCAAGAAAATAACATTTTTAACTAAAAATAAAGAAAGATGTTTTTTTAAAAGGTTAAAGAACAAGTGTTAACCAAAATTAATCAGTCCCAAAGATTGAACTAAAAATTCGAATCTAGAATGATCAAACGCCTTAGTAAACAAATCAGCAATATTGTCATATGATTTGACCAATTCCAAATGAATAAGTTTCTTTTTAAAACAGTCACGGATGAAATGAATTCGGATATCAATGTGTTTTGTTTTGGAATGTTGAATTGGATTCTTCACAATGTTTAGTACTACAGTGTTATCATACCAAATTTTGGTGTCAAAAATGTTAAGGCCATAATCAAGAAGTTTTTGTTGTATTCAAACAATCTGTGAACAACAACTTGAAGCAGCCACATATTCAACCTCTACAGTTGAAGTGGACACCGTCTGCTGCTTCTCGCACTACCATTAAATCAATCTATTGACAAGAAATTGACATCCACCGGTAGTTGATTTCCTGTCCAAGTTAATCTTGTATAATCACTATCAGTGTAAGCAAATAAATTGAAATCAGAATTTTTAGGATACCACAGGCCGAGTGTTGGTTGACCCTTGAGATATTTAAAAATTCGCTTGACAGCTTTCATATGAGATTCCTTTGGATTACTCTGATAACGTGCACATTGACAAACATGAAACATGATGTTTGGTCTGCTTGCAGTAAGATACATCAGGGACCCAATCATTGATCGATACATATGTTGATCAACATCTTCCCCCATGAGATCGAGAGTCAAAGTAGGACGAGAAGACATAGGATTTGTAGCTATCTTGGAGTCTTGAAACTTGTATTTGTCAAGGATACTCTGAACATACTTTTGTTGATGCATCAGTATACCCTTGTCATCTTGTTTAACTTGGATTCCCAAGAAAAATGACATTTCGCCAAGAGAACTCATCTCAAATTTCTTGTTCATCACTGCTTCAAATTTCTTGCACAAACCATCACTGGTAGATCCAAAGATAATATCATTTACATAGACTTGAACCAGAATAACATCATTACAGTCTTCCTTAAAAATAAAGTTTGATCAATAGCACCTCTTTTATAACCATTTGCAAGCAAATGTTCAGTGAGAGTAGCGTACCAAGCACGCGGTGCTTGATGTAAGCCATAAAGTGCTTTATCTAACTTGTAAACATATTCTAGATGATCTGGATCCTCAAAACCTGGTGGTGGACAAACATAACTTTCTTCTTTCATTTCGCCGTACAAGTATGTAGTTTTGACATCCATCTGATATACTGTGAAATTCCTATATGAAGCATAAGCTAGAAAGATCCGTATAGCTTCTAGTCTTGCAACAGTAGCATATACTTCTTCATAATCAAATTCTTCAATCTGATAGAATCCTTGAACAAGTCTGGCCTTGTTATGAACAATCACATCCTTTTCATCCGTTTTGTTCTTAAATATCCACTTAGTTCCAATTGGTAACTTACCCTTTGGTAATTCACCCAAATGTCATACATTGAACTTCTTGAATTGCATCAATTTGTTTTGCATAGCCTCTACCCAACTGTTTTCTTTTAATGCTATCTCAACATTCTTTGGCACTATTTGAGAAATAAAACAATAGTACAAACATGTATTTATTGCACCGGCTTCGAGTTTGAACTCCCTGTGATAATGGACCAATGATTGCTTCAGTTGGATGATCTTTATGAATTCTCAGCTGAGGAATAGTATCTTTAGAGATTACTTCGTCTAGATTAGACATATGACCCACTAGTTCTACAATAGTGATCCCTCCTTCCGGTTGATAAACAATGTCTTCCTCTTGATGATTATCATTGTCAATAGAAAAAACATCAAATGGAACTTGAATGGTAGCAATTGGATCAACTTGAGTAGAAGAAGAACTCTAAGCAGAATCTTGTGGAGCTTGCTCAACAATTGGCTTAGAATAAGATGTATCAGATTCAGAAGCCTGTGAAGTAGCTGAGATAGTGGAAGAAGAAGGTATATCTGAAGATATTCCTTTTACCAGAGTAGGAAGAGTTCCAATATCATCAGCAAAGATCTCCTGAATTGAGGATGTCAAAAGCAAAGTAGTTGTGGAGACAACAGACGATCGATTAAATGTTTCAAATAATAAAGCATAATCATATACCCATGAAGTTGCAGAACCTGCATCTGTTTTGTTAGATTTATGCCAATCAATATCAAAAGACTCAATTATTTGTTTAGATCTTTTATTATAAACCCGATATGCTACTTTATTGGCTGAATATCCAACAAAATAACAATCATCAGCTTTTTCATCAAATTTTAACTTTGAATCAGATGTATTTAGCAAAGTGCAACAACATCCAAAAGTTTTGAAATATTTGACTTTGGGTTTATGTTTGAAAATGATTTTATAAGGAGTCATGTTTTGTTGTTTATTGATTAACACACAATTCTAAACATAAGATAAAGTGTTAACAACTTCAACCCAAAAGAAACATGGTAATTTGGCTGCTGATAATATTGTTCTGGCAACTTCAATTAAATGTCTGTTTCTTCATTCAGCAACTCCATTTTGTTGTGGAGTTCCTGCAGAACTGAATTGTCTAGCTATTTCCTTTGAATCACAAAACTCATTTAATGTATGATTTTGGAATTCTGTTCCATTATCACTTCAAATTCACTTGATTGTTTTGTCAGTTTGATTCTCCACGAGTGTCATGAATTTTATCAGTAGATGAGGTGTCTCATCTTTAGTGGCTAAGAAGAAAACCCATGTAAATCTAGGGAAATCATTAGTAATGACTAAACAATATGCACGACGTCCTAAACTCAAAACACTAACCGGACCAAATAAATCTATGTGTATCAGTTGAAGTATAGAGTCAATTTTTATATGAGAAACTGGTTTATGAGGAAGTTTATGTTGTTTGCCTTATGAAAATGACAGACAATGTTCAATTAATTGAAATTCTTTCAAAGGTAGGCCTACAACATGATTTCCTCTAATCAATTTGTTCATATTTTTAATATTCACATGACCAAGATGACGATGCCATAACAATGAGTCACCTTCTGAGGCTTTTGACAATAAACAAGATGCAGTTACAAATGAATGAGATCAATTTATATCAAGTAAGTATGTGTCTTTGTCTCTCAAAGTTCTTAATAATATCCATTCATCAGGAATTACAAATTCAGGTTTTAGAATAAGACATTCTTTATTAGTGAAATGTGTTGAATATTGTTTGTCACAAATTTGAGAGACACCTAACAAGTTATGTTTTAGTTCCTCTACAAAATTGACATCTTCAAAACTTAACACACCATTTGACACTGTACCTTTCTTTGTGATCTTACCACCTTTGTCTCCAGCAAATAAAACATATCCTTTGTTGTATGGTTTTATGTTTTGTAACAGAGAGATATTACCGGTCATATGCCTTGAACATCCACTTTCTGCTCTCTCTCATATCTTTGTTGCCCATAGTTTGTTCTTCCATTGCATCCCATAAATCCTTAGCTTTGGTATAGTCTTTAAACTTCTGAGCTATCTCAGTGATAAGTGCCATAGTGATGGCACCAAGCCACCTTTGTCACCACAAATGTTCAGGTTTTGGCACCAAGTCACCTTCTTCATTTTTGTACACAGGGATATACGGACCCTGTTTGATACATCTCATCATCGTGGGTTCAGTGTAAATGACATGGTTTTCAAACCTATAAGCCCAATCAGGGTAATCTTCTTCGTTGAGCAGACGAGGTAGTTTTGTGCTAGTACCAATCTCATTGTCGAGATTAAGAGTAGCAGTGATGTGCTTCAGATTTGCCATTTTCTTACTTAAAAATCAGCAATTCTTCAAACTCAAAAATTTTCCCACGAATAGCCAAGTTCTCGCGCGAAATCAAGAGTTCTCGTGCGAACAAAGTTTTCGCGCGGTAAGTTCTGTAACTCAATTTTACGAAATCTTCAAGTTTTCATGCGAATGGAATCTTTTTGTAACAAACTTTTAACCAACTCTTGTGAAATTTCAACCTTTCGCGTGAAAGATAACTTTTTGCACAAAATCACCTACTTTTCGCGTGTTTGATCTCTTCAATTCCGAAGGTTTCCGGCTGCAATCTTTCACCAATTTGATTAACTCTTGGTTAATTAAGTGTTCAATTAGTGATTTAGATTCAATTAAGATCCTAATTATCAGTAATTAATTAAATTAAGCTCGTTTAAGCTCAATAACAACATCATTTCTTCGAACACCAAGTTAATCAGCTTAATCATCTTCAAATGTGAAAAAATTCAACAGCAATTAAATCTATCTTCAAGTATAAACCAATTCGATGATCACAATCTCTTCAAAACTGTACTTCAATCTTCATCCAATCAATCAAGAGCATGCCAAGCTCTGATACCAATTGTAAGGATCAACACAACAATAAGATCAATCTCATGATGAAAATGCGGAATGTTCACACCACGGAATAAGATTGTATAGTAGATGAAGAACTCAAACACAAAAGTAAATAAACTTTGAAGTATATTGCTCTCTGATTTGAATAAGTTACAATGAGTGTGAAATCAGGAAAATGACAAAAGCTCTATCTAATTACATTACAAAACTTTTATTTATACTAAACTAGAAGTTGTCGCGCGAGTCAACTTGTTCTCGCGTGACTTGATGTTGTCGTGCGAGAAGCAAGTTTTTGTGCGGTAACTTTAGGTTCTCGCGTGTCTTGATCTTGATCTTCATCTTGATTTGATTTCCCAAGCCTCTAGGTTCAACCCCTACACTTTGGCTTCATAAACCTCGAGTGCTACGCAAGAGATTTTATGTCTTAACATATTCCTTTTGTCACCATAAAGTGACATCTTTCCCAATTCAAGATAAGGTTGGAATCTTTGCATCCAGGTTTTCCAAACATTGCTCGAATGAATTTCCAAAGATGGAAAATTTCTCCATGAAAACTTCCATGGAAAAAATTCCAAGGAATGTTCGATCATATCATGAAAGATTGCTACCATGCATCGTTGAAATGTAATGGGAGCATTACACGACACAAAAGGCATATGCTAATAAGGAAATGTGTCATATAGACATGTGAATGTTATTTTCTCTTCTTCGAGAGCAATTTGAATTTAGGAATAACCCTAGAAACTATCATGGAAACAATAGAACATATTCTCCAATAATCTTTTAAGCATTTGATCAATGAATTGCAAAGGGAAATGATCCTTCCTAGTGGTGTTATTGAGTTTATTATTGTCGATGCAAACTCTCCATCTCGTAATTATACGAGTAAGAATTAGCTAATTTTCTTATTGGTTATGATTGTCACTCCTCCTTTCTTTAGAACAACTTTTACAAGACTTACCCAAGGTGAATTAGAGATAGAGTAAATCAGACTCACAACACACAGTTTGATTACCTCTTTCTTCACGACCGCTTGCATAATTGGATTTTGACGTCCTAGGGTGAATGTCGGATTTGAAATTCTCTTGTACCAAAATTTTGTGAGTGTCAAGAATGGGTTGATTCCTTTAATGTTCATGATTTTCCAAGCTATCACTTATTTTTGTGCTTTCAGCACATTGAGCCGCTTGTTCGTCTCATTAATTGATAAGGTGGACAAGTTAATAATGAAAAGTTAAGATGTGCTTTCAAGAAAATCATATCCTATATGAGACAAAAGTTCTTTGAGTTCTAAAACAAGTGGATCTTCGATACACTCTTTGCCCTAGGTTCTAAATACTCATATATATTTTGATCAGATGATATTTCTTCCACTCTTGGTCGTGGAATGGCCTGATGTTCACGGATGGACCTGTTTGCTTTGACTTCTATCAATCAAGTGTTGCAATCTTCATTTTCAAGAGCTTCTCTTAAGTGACAACTTATGATAGAGTTGTAGATATTGATGTAATAGAGTAAATCATTGTGATGCTGAGGATGTTTCACGTATTGTCGTATATTGAAAGTCACTTCCTAGTCATCCGATCGAAGTTTAAGTCGTCCGTTGCAAAAATCAATAAGAGCTCAAGCAGTTGCTAGAAATGGTAGACTTTGGATAGGAGGAACATTTTTGTCCTTATTAATGTCAAGGATCATAAATGAGTGAGAGCTCAAGCAGTTGGTAGGAATGATCGACCTCTGCGATGCCCCTTGGATATTTGATAGAATGCTTAGCTAACTGGATGCTCATATGTGTTGGTTTAGGTTCACATAAGGCATGAGGTTAATGCTAGCCCTTAAGTCGTCTAAAGAATTACTAGTGGACATATCTCTAATTAGGCAAGGTATGGTAAAGGTTCTTTCATTGGTTAACTTTTGAAGTATTTTATTTTAAAGAACTAAAGAGCATTTCACATTCAAAAGAACAAGTGTTAAATCTTCTAGTTTCTTTTTGTTCAACAACACCATTTTCAATAATTTCGCATAATCTACCCTTTAAAATAGGGCTTCCACCGGTGGCAGGTTAATATGGAGCTGTTTGAATAGCTTAAAACAACCTAGATGCAGGTCATGGGATATACAAAGGTGGAGGTATGTATTTCTTGACTAGTTCTGTAACAACAATAGGTTAGTTTTTCTTTTCACTTGGATTACTTGAAGTTTATTTTCATATATATCCTAGGTTGGTAGTAATGCAGGTGCATCACCCTTGGTGGTTCTATCACTTCTTGTGGTGATGACTTTCACTTGTGTATCTGGATTAGTTATAGTGTTGCTAGACAAATCACCTTGGGGTCTTTTAGAGAGTTGTGCTATCTAGCCAACTTGGTTTTCAATGGTTTGTAGTGTTCCTTGTCAGGCTTGGGAAGTTTTCATATCCATTATCGTCGAATGGTTTGAATGTAGATTCTAATGATGCTCCTATTTTGAATCTTTCTTTTTCTTATTATCTAAAAACTTGTTCTCTTACCTAGCACTGCCTTAGTGACTCTAATAGTGATAGCAGGCTTAGCTATAGTGATTCCAATATTGATCATTCGCTACAACTAGGCCGCGAGTTGAGCCTTACTCTGTTCCGTAGAGGTAGGAGATAGACTATTCTAAATGTTAACATAAAGAGTAGGGGTTGCATTGATTTTTTTCCCTATCCTCATGGGCAGACATTCATTAATCATATCGACAGCCTAGCTACCATTATCCTTAGATATTTTAAATGTATATAAAACGGATGGATGTCAGTTACCAAAATGGTCATACATTTTCAAGTCATGCTAATGCTATAGTAAGTGTCATAATCCCAAACCCTAATAGTAATAATGGCTATCCCGTCAGCAAAATGAATGAGGCATAGCTAAGTAAAGCATGATTAAGTCATCACATTCATTATCAAATCACAATTCATAGTCATATAGGGTTACAAACATTCCAAAACACATTGTATAGTTCGATCAAAAACATTATGTTCTAATACAAGGTTGTTCATAACACTACATTGTAACTACTATCCTAGTCCTACACCATCCCCTAATCAATCCTAACATCTTTACTTCAAATAAGTTTTACCTGAACCTCCTACTGCATGCCCCTATAGATTTAGGCTACGCGATCTGTCATCCTCCTAATCCTCAAATCTAACCCACACCCTTCCACTGTGATGTAGGCGAACACTAGCGAATCATCAAAACAAATTTGTGGCATGATGATGGCTACATAATCCAGTGCCAAACAAGTTCCAAGATGGTTTTGAATACGAAGGATATGAAAGGTATGGCATTGCCGGTTGGTAGGAATGATAAGATGCGTACGTCAATGATGAAGAATAGGTGGAATATTGGGCCGGTGCATAACCTACGAGGGGTGGTTAATAAACAACACATGGAGGTGGGTACATAGGTAATGGCTGATACATAGGTCTTCGTTGATATTTATAAGATAGCCAATACTACTCATGGCTTCTAAGTTTTAGAACCTCTTATAGCTCAACTTGATCCTAACATCTAGGATGATTGTAATCTGGATGGGGGCATCAGCATGCAAGTCTTTCTAAAGTTGTTGACCTTGTTGGTCGCACAGATACAAACCCCGATCATGTGTCAACGCGTCGTCGTAATTGAATTCCATCGGCACCGACTCATCTAAACTATTAGTAACATGGTAACCCTTAGTCTCTCTTTATCCTTCACCGGCCTCCTTGTCATTATGCTCATGACCCTTCGCCAAGGGTTCGTTGTGGTTGGCAACCCTAACATGGGTATCGTCCCAAGAAATCACGATGTGGCTCAGAACCTCTAGTTCCTACGCAGGCTCTTCTTCATCCTTAGATGGTATGGGTGGCGTGCTAGTAGATATTCTTTTAGGTATCCTGAAGCACTTTCGGTCCATCTTGCTATCTTCGCCATTGCGTTCATCACTAGAGAGGGTGACATCTTCAACCTCAAGGCCAAAGGTACCATACTTTGATAACCTAACATGTCAGGTTCAGCAAAATATCAAGCTACACTCAAGATCAACTCGTTCTACTATTCCCGACAGCTTGATGTGGATGAAGATGACTTACTTCGTATGAAGAATTCTCATAAGAATACGATCTTGTTCTTGTCTGACATGTCCTTTAATATATCAATCTTTGTTAGTAATCAATAATCCTAATACCAATGAGATGCTCATGTCATGCACTTTTTACCTTTCTTGACGAGGCTTCCATGTCGTTTCAAAAGACAGATAGTAATTCGCATGTTCACGTAGCGATAATTTGACAACCACGTTGATCCAGCGCGTTTGTCTCATTATCTTCGGCTTGCACACTAACAACCACTTATCAGGTTTCCAATGATCCTAAATGTAAGTCATATCTTATAATGCTCTTGAGCTTTTTGGGTTAAATCTTAATGATGTATTTGAGCCTTGATTGGCTAAAACATAGGGCTTTGACACCAACCTATCATACCCTAATTCGTGGGCATAACCTACTGGATCACTCTAACAACACTATACAGGGAAGACTTATAATCAAGACCATAAAACTAGAGTGAATTAAATTCTTAATAGTGTTACATAAATCTACACAACCATCGTGTTTTAATTACAAAACAAATGTTAGATACATTGCCCTAGATAGATCTGATCCAACTAATATCTTTTACATAAAGAATTTATTCAAATTTAAACCGCTAAGTAGCCTTGACCATCATAACAAGCTAAAGCATGTCAGCATCTCTTGCATCTCCTAGCTAATGCCTCCAAGCATCTCCTAAACCTACATCACAAGCTAAAGCATGTCAGCAACAATGTTGTTGGTGAGTTATAACCAATGACTCTAAAACAATTATATAATCATAACAAAGTGTGCAAGTAAATATCAACAAATCAAATGTATATTGAAGTTGCCACAACAAGCATTAGTTTTGATCACATATATGTCACTCCAGGTTTTATTACAAAAATAGTAGGAGGGTAGGTTATAGGAGAACAACTAATCAAATATCATGCCATTAATCTAGCTCAACCCTATCTACAGCCTTCGTTATTGCTTCAAGCTAGCCTTAGTCCAATCCATAGATCTTTGTTATACCCTAGACTATCATTATTCACTAGTCCTATAGTCTCCTCTATGGCCTCAACCTGTTCAATCCTATCCACATTCTCTATTCTACCCTCAAATTGAGTATGAACCAAATAGTATGGCTTCCCTACCTAGATGGATCCAACTAAGCGCACATATGCCTCGAGGTTTGACCTAGACATTACACATGAGTAATCATCATTTTTAATTTAATGATTTAAATATGCCTAGTGCTCACCATCAATTTAGATGTACCTAAGACTGTGGGTACATAGGTCTCTAGATTATTTTACTTCTTTGCACACTTTTAATACATTTTAATCAAATCATTTGCAAGCTAAAATACAACCCTAAAATAATAAAAAAAGTGGACGGTTAGACTCATAATGATGAACTCCCCAAGTGTGTCCACGCACACTAGCTGGCGAGGGTTTTATAATCTCGTATCATATAGATGGACGAGTCAAGTTTTGATAACTTCGAACATGCGAAACCCCCAGGATTCCCCACTAGAGTTAATCTATTTGACCAGCCCTATTTATCTCAATGACTTTAGGGTAGGGTTCCATAACCCTTGTTAGCACTTCCCCTCACAAATCACGAACATACGTCAAAGAGCTAGGGTTCACGCACACGCCCAACACAATAACTAGATGGACTTATCTTGTCGTAACGCATAGTCTTTAACATGCTAATCTTTCATGTCAACCCTAAGCTTATGACACTGCCACACTTTTACTCATTCCATTTCAAAAACAACATTTGACCCATGATAGATCCATTTATCCAAACATGGTATTTTTCCTTTTATGACAAGCATATGCATCCTTGTCATTATTCACTGGTTTGTTTCTTTCTGAAAACCTCAGTTTATCCTTATAATCCATGACGATGCACAATGTGGGGGTTGGAACCTTACCATAGTAGATTTGATCTTTTAGTCGATTCTTGATATTCCCGACTAGACCACCGAGTTACCCAACATACTATAGAATTTCATACGTCACATTCTCACACATAAATAGTTATAACTTGTATTTAGGAGAGACTAAGGCTTACCAACAAAACCGAGCCTTCAAACATCAATTCTAAGACAAAACATGATTACAAGCTCTGAGATTTCCCCAAGCCTTAAAAACCCCTAAGATCTTAGAGAGAGAGAGAGAGAGCAAGAGAGTGATAGAGCCTAGTTTGTTTCCTCGAGCCTTCAAAAATAATTCTCCCTGATTGGCCCCTTTGCAAACAACTATGCCAGTCTTGGTAGTCCACTACCACCTCAAAAAGGTATAATCGCATCTTCTAAATAGAATATTCGAATCTTACCAAAAAATATTACTCAAGGACCGTTATGCTTAATCATGATGATTTGAGAATACCCTGGCAGATAGATAACACCTATTTTGGCGGTCCACTATGAAGTTCGTTCAACTAACCTTGGATTATGACTCATGGCTGACTGTTATTACCAACTTATAGAACCTATAACGGTTCGCTAGGGTCCAATTTTATCAAATATTTAGGAAATTTCCATTTTGACATTTACATTCGTAATTCCACCTCATTCATTCGCATGGAAACTTTCTCGTTAGGCCGAAGGGTCACACTCTATATGCAATATTAGATTTACTGTTTTGGAAGAAAAATAATAATGAAATTATATTTGATTTAATCAAAGAATCTATTGTAGGAACCAGATGCAAAAAGTAGTGACAACCAAAAGAAGAAGATGAATGATCAAGCATATTAAATCATACCTTTATTTTTCAAGCATTTCATGAAGCGTCTCATTGAAGAGGTGATACAATAATTTGATGATGGACGTGTGATCCTTTACATGTGATTACAAATCTCCTAAACCTATTAACAAAAATAGCATCGATAGCCTAACTGTTATTGTGATGCTGAATGGAGAAAGTATGGGTGATGGGGGGAGTGGATTTATGGGTAGGGTTTCACATTTGTGCTCTCTTATCTTATGATCTAGTCACTTATGTATAATACTCCTAACCTAATTATTATGGGTTTTTATCTGGATAATCTGATCTAATTAAACAATCACTTAGCTCTATCCCATTCAAAAAAAAATTGAGCTCCATAAATAATTTATTAGTCTATTAATTATTTGTTTATCTATTTGACCCAATTAAAATATATTACATTGAACCTAATTTAATATAAATAATACAATTAAGTCTCTTGAATATTAATTCTAGTTATTGATCATAATAAAAGTTAATATTTTTTAATATCATAATTAACTTTACTTTAAATAGTTTATTTCACAATATTCTATCATGTCTATGTGTTTAAAACTTTTTAATTGCGTTAGTTTTCTTATTACCCATCATGTGACTCTTTTGGATAGAACATAGGGGAGGAATGTTGGATTTTTTTAGTGTAATCCTTGATAAACTAAAAAAAACTCACACAAATTGCAAACTTAGGCATAAATACAATATCGTGATGATTGAACTTCATCTTAGTATAATCTACATTCCAAATATCTAAATATCAGGGGTGTCATTATGGATTGAACCCTTGCTGTTCAGAATGTAAACATGAAGATATTATACTCAAAAGTTTACATATTTATATGTTCTTACTTGACACTATATTTTACTAGTCATATGTCCTTATCCTTCATAACCATATCAATGCCAAGTCCAAGTTTCTAGAAGAAGCTAAACTTCATGCTCATATAGTTAGCTCTTTTTCTCTTGCACCAACTCGTGCAATATTTCAAATGAACTAGTATGAAATTAGACTTCAACCTCCTCAACTTGCAGGTATAAGCACAAACCTTAGGATGATGCTACTGATGTGTTCCGATCTCTAGATGCTAAGCTTTTCATATTGAATTCAATATATAGTGTTATATTAGATTGGAATTGGGTATCTTAACATTAAATTTTTATTATGTTGATTTTTCACAAACTTCACTGATATCACACCATGCATGATGAGCTCATGAATCATGCTATGTCCAGCACCTAAGCTTCTAGACTTGTCATTATGCACTTGACTATATGCCTTAGCTAAAGTTGCTACACCATCACATTTAATAGATATAGGTGATATCAGTTTAGATCACAATAGAATTTCATAAATCAATTTTTTTAGCCACTCAGCTTTTTTAGCAGATGTTTCTAATGCCACAAAATCATATTCTATTGTTGAGTTACTAATTCAAGTTTTTTGTTTTGATGCAAAAAAATGGCACCTTCCCAAAGTAGGAATGTCTATCAACTTTTGAAAGAATGATCTTTTTTATTTGTAATCCAACTTGCATCTAAATAACCTTCATAATCGAAGTAATTCTGGAATAAGTTAAACCATAATTCATGGTTCCTTTCAAGTACTTATATACTTGATTAATAGCATCCTAGCGATGTGAACTTTCATTAGTAGTATATTTATTAAGCTTTCCAACAGCATAGACTATATATGGCCTAGTACTAATCATGGCATACATAAGACTTCCAATAGCTTTTGATTATTCAAGTTGTGATACTACAATACTTTTACTATGTAGAAGCTTAAGCTTTAGATCAAAGAGTTCTTACAGGAAAGCAATCCTTGAAATTAAACTTTTTCAAAATCTTTTAAATATTATGAGATTGAGAAATTGAAATACCATTATTGCTATGCTTGATCCTCAAACCAAGGATCACTTCTGCCTCCCCCATGTCCTACATAGCAAACTTAGATGAGTACAATTCCTTAGTTTTATTAACTTGGCTTTGATTAGTATCAAAGATTAACTTGTCATCTACATACAAGCAAATTATAACTCCTTTACCACAAGTATCAAACTTATAATATATGCACTTGTCTGCTAACCATTACAAAACACAATATCATCAGACTTTTGATGCCATTATTTTGGTGCTTTCTTCAGACTATATAAAGATTTCATCAACTTACAAACCATGTTCCCATTACTAGGAATAACAAAGCCTTCAGGTTGTTTCATGTAAATCTCCTCATCCAATTCATCGTTTAAGAAATTAGTTTTCACATCCATTTGGAGAACCACAGGATTGTGTATAGCTGCAAGTGCTAATAACAATCTAATAGTAAAAATCCTAGCAATAGGAGCATAACTATCAAAGAAATCTATACCTTTTGTTGTCCAAATCCTTGGTTAACCAATCTAGATTTAAACTTATTTATGCTACCATCCACCTTCACTTTCATTTTAAAGATCCATTTACCCCCCAATAGGAGGTAAATCCCCCAACTTTCAAGTATTGTTTGGCATAATGGAATCCATCTTATCTTGGATTGCTTTTTTCTATAATGAAACATCTCTAAAAGCCATAGCTTCACTATAAGTCTTTGGATCCTTCTCAATATTAAAACAATATTGATAATTATATTCAATCTCATTCCTTGATCATTCAACCAAATAAAGTTGAAAATTATACCCAAAAGTGTGATAGCTATGAAATTTGGCATGCTTAAAAAGACTTTGAACATTACAACAAAAGCCCAAACCAAATGTGAAAGGCGCAGTAATGTCTATTAAGATATTCAAGTTTATTCGAAGCCCAATTCGGTAATTCTAAGCATGAACGATATATAGATAAGTTTAACAGGTCATAACGTGAACCTTTGTAAACTTACAACGAACATTAAGACTAATAAAAGATTAAACACATATAAGACGTGACATTAACACATCGTGGCATATTAATTACTAGATAAATTTTTAATACAACAAAATAATATTCTTGAATTTTTTTAACGTTTAGTAATTTATATCATCGTAAAATAAAACTCAAAATGCAAACACACACAGGTTCAAGTGCGATACGAACTGACACGGTGTAAGCATCCATTTAGAAACCCTAAGTGTAAAAGCTAATTTTCTTCTCCACTTTAATTTTTCTAAACCCTAGAGTATGTGTGTGTGTTTTTAGCCGCCTTATATTCCCCCCCCCCTTCAAGATCTCAGGCCACCATGACCTCTTGTCACCTTGACGATCAGCAGCACGAATAAGGCAGTGATTGTGGCTGCTGTGATGAGATTTGATCTTAAAGGTGGTAGCGATGGCGGTTGTTGGGGTGTCGAATCCAACAAATAAAATATATAAATGTGAACCTACCGTCACAAACACTAAGAATAGTATGAGTGAAAGTAAGGTTCGTGTCCTCAGGGATACGTGTCAATTATTTTATACCAAAAACGTTTAAGCACGGTTACTTTGATTGCTTACGGGTTAAGAAAGATGAGGGTTTTAATTAGCGTAACGGGATATGTATGTTTTTTCATTACTATCAATCTTTTTAGCATGCAATCTATGATTAACATAATAAAGTCAATATCATTTTTCATGTTAATCTCACAAATCTTTTGGGGACAATAAAGATACGTGCAAAAGAAAAAAAATCTTTTTTTTTCGTTTTTTTTTTTTGGTGAAAATATAACTAAATGTAATTCAATGCAATGCAAGTATTAAGAAGAAAAAAACTTTTTTTTGTGAAAATATAACTAAATGTAATTCAATGCAATTAAGAATATAAACTAGGAAACAAAAACAAGAAAAATAAAGATAAAATGGAAATTACCTCTCACCAAGTTTAAAATTTAGCATCGTCCTCGAAGCTTGAAAAAGAGAGTGGAATAAGCCTACTATGGTTGCTGGCGTCAGCAAGTGATGGTTTAAGGAGTAAAGGTAGGGTGTGGTCGTGAAGTCGAGGTCAAGAAAGAAGCCAAATAGCAAGTATTGTTAGAGATTGGTTTTAAGCATTTTTTTTTTAACTCAGAAGGCTTACGCGGCTATGTTTGGCTTATATAGCAATTATTACGCGGCCATTTCAACCTTCTGTTTGACACAAAACAAAATAAATAAATAAATAAATAAATAAATAAATAAAAACAAAATAAAAAAATAATAATAATAATGATAATAAATAAAATAAAATAAAAATTATCTTAATGTAAAATAAAATGAAAAAGAAAATAAAAATAAAAAGATAACGAAAATACGGGTTGCCTCCCGTTTAGCGCCTTTCTTTAACGTCTTCGGCTAGACTTAGGCTTTATATCCTTCAATCTGGTGCCTGTGGAATAAATAGAAAAACTTTTTCATTAGTAATTGGTAATTCTATGTTTTGTTTTTCATACCTTGTTTTCTTTTGTGCATTCATGATTATCAAGACTTCCATCAACGCCACCCCAAGCTTGAATTTTTCCGTCAGTTTTTCATTCGTATCATTATCAAAACTTTTATTTAACACTTGATTTTTGCAATTGTTAAGAAGTCTCTTCTTTATCTTGGGAAATGCCTTCACGATTTCTTCATCTTCTCTTTCTCTCTTTGTGCTTCGTAGTCGTGAAGGGAATGGAGGGCGATGAGTGGCATTTACTTCACTTTTAACTCGATGTAGCACTTTCTTCTTTTCTTCACCCTTATCCATTGTCTCAACAATAATTTCTTCATTATAATCTTCTTCTTGGATAGTATTTATCAAGGTAATGGCACTAACATTATGATTTGAGTAATTCTCCGTTTGCACGGGTAATTTACCTTGAGATTCTATCTTGCTTAACGAACTATCATGTTGAGCCATTTGATGTTTCAACATTTTTATGTTAACATTTGTAGAAAGATTGGGTTCTAGTGGCTAACCTTTCAACGATGTCTTCTAAGAACATTTCTGAGCTATTCGTTTGTTGTTGTCGACATTCTTGTTCCTTATCCTCTCCTAACATGTGACACATAGCTGTGCGGTGCCCAATTTGTAAACATATCTCGCAAGCTTGAAAACATAGTTCCACACCTTTAGCCTTAGCAAGTTGCATTACCGCTTTTGTCAATTCAGCAAGTTTAGTTATGATATGAGGTGTGCTATCTTATTTGATCTCATGTGATGTGCCGATATACCACTCTTCTTCTTGATCCCAATACTTTGTGTCTTCTGCTATAGATGTGATCAATGCTCTAAGCTGACTTGGTGTGCTATCAAGTAGAGTTCCTCCACAAGAAGCATTTATCAAACGCCTTTCTAATGGTGCTAGCCCTTCACAAAAGTATTGAAGCAATTGGTGCTCGGATAAACCATGTTATGGGCATCTAGCACACAACTTCTGAAATTTTTCCCAATAAGTGTGTAAAGCCTCATTTTTTCCTTGTTTGATCCCGATAATCTCTTTGCGTAGCATGGAAGCTTTGACTTCCGGGAAGTACTTGTCTAAGAATAATTTTGCAAGATCATTCCAAGTGTTTACAGACCCTGGTGGTAGATAATAAAGCCATTCTTTTGCTGAGCTTGCATAGCGAAGGGGAATGCCATAAGCTTGATTTGATCTTCAGTAACATCATGTGGTTTCATTCCCGAACACACAACGTGAAATTCCTTTAAGAACTTGTAAGGATCCTCATTATCTAGACCTCGGAAGAAAGGCAATAAATAAATGAGTCCGGATTTAAGCTCGAAGTTTTCCATAGCAGGGTAATTGATGCAAAGTGGTTGTTGGATGACATCATGAGTCGCCAACTCTCTAAGTGTTTGTTCAGCTGCCATGGTGTGTATAGAAAAGTGTACCTATACTTAAAGATCTTGGAATAAAACGGTTAGAATCGCCGTATCCCCGGCAACGGCACCAATTTGTTGGGGTGTCGAATCCAACAAATAAAATATATAAATGTGAACCTACCGTCACAAACACTAAGAATAATATGAGTGGAAGTAAGGTTCGTGTACTCAGAGATACGTGTCAATTATTTTATACCAAAAACGTTTAAGCATAGTTACTTTGATTGCTTACGGGTTAAGAAAAATGGGGGTTTTAATTAAAAACTAAAACTGAAAATAAATTGCAAAAAGTAGAAAAATTCCAGTAGCTTGACACGGCCGTATCAAAACTGTAAAGGAAATTTCACGCGGCCGTGTTAAGCTTCTATCATAAAAACGAAAAATAACATTTTTTTGTATTTTTTTATTATGAAAAAGAATTACTAAAAACGATAACTAAATTGTGAAGTAAATTAAAATATGAAAACTAATTCCAACACTAAGATAATTTCTTGATTTGATTCGGCTTACGATCATTAAAGATTAAGGTGCAATGATCCTTTTTGATTAATGATTTGTATCGATACTAGATATCACGCCATTCGGATATCCACTCTATCTAATCTCTAATCAAGCGCAGTTCGTTGATTAGAGCCAACCCGCTACTCTAAGCTCATGCCATTCGGATCTTAGCGTGCGGGTTGCAACGACAGAAGTATCAATTATAACTAAACACACACGTCGTTCGGTATGTTTAACTAGATTGTTTGATTCTATAACGAGAATGAACTCATAGACAAACTCAAACCGTTAACTGTTCCTTATATCAAAAATCAAAACTTGATTAGGGTTTTAAAATTTGAAGAACTTTATTAAAAAAATTAATAAGTTGATCAGGTTTATTAACTATCTAATATATACCGGAGTAGATCCGGGTTTAAGATCAAGAATCAAACAAACAAACCATTAAAATAAAAAGATCTCATAAACGTTTCACATTAGTTCAAACCAAATCAAAGAAAATTAAACCCTAATGTTGAAACTAAAATTGTTCTAGCCGGACATGATGGCTAGATCAATCAAAACTAAAATAAAATAAAAACTTACGAATCAAACACGAAGAATTAAGTATCTTGATAATGGAAATAATTCCACCAACAAAAAAAACTAATTTGCTACAGCCCTTCTTGCTTCTTGATCTTGATGTTCTTGATTAATTCTCTAATATGATCCAAGATTATTCAAGATTATCCAAGATTGACTTTTTAATTATCATCTACTATTGTATTTATAATAGTGCATTGATTTTCCAGATCCCCCTTTGTAGGGTTTTAGTTTTTATCCTTTTATTCAGGAAAATCTAATTATAATTATCAAAAACAAGAATTCCTAAATCTTAGGAATTTTTCCAGCGAGCTCCAACGGCCGTGTAGAATTTGTGAATGAATTTTCGCGCGGCCGTTTGAAGTTTCTGTTGTATAAATTGCTTCAGCGCTAGGATTTCTTCAACAATACTTTTCCCACTGCTCCAGGTCTTCCATCCTTCTCACGAGCTCATCAACCCTACAAAATCACCCGAAACAACCCAAAGTCGATTCCATTCCACCAAAACAAGTGTTGTATAAAATAACGGAAAATGCATGCAATATTTACAAAATATGCATCAAAATATACTTTATAACTATGAAAAATAATGCTTAAAAATATAACTAACAGCGGTGTACGGAGGTGGTAACACGTGACATGGATGGTGACCTCAAGGGTGACGGTTCAGGAGATTCAGGTGGTTGGTGATAGGTAATGGTCACGGCCACCCAGTAGTGGTCACGATAACCGTTAAGACGGCAATGGCAGGGTTCAAAGACGGCTGCAATGATGGTAAGATCTAAGTCTCAACATAAGAGTTGTGTTTGATGGCGGCGATGGTCGCGGTTGTGGTTGTTACAAAAATGTCAAAAAGATTTTTTTGTTTGTTTTGATTCATAATTCAAAATGAAATTTTTGAAAAAATTTGAAAATTTTAATAAGATGAACTTCTCGCGTGCAAAAAGTCAAGACAGTGTGAAAAGTTCAAACCATGCGAAAGAATCAAGCCATGCGAAAAGTATGTTGTGTGAGATCTGACTTCTCAAGCGAGAAGTCAGATGGTTATAAAAGCAATAGTTGTGTGAATAGAAACTATTAGCATCACAAAATTGTTACTTTAATTCAAAATCTTTTCTATGTGCTGATTGAGTTTAGCCTGATAGATACGTTCATTGTGGTCGCCCATTAATTACTAAGAGATAAACAAGGTAAAATGATGATTCTTGATTGGATTTAAAGGCATTTGATGTTGAACCGAAACTTAATGGACAAATAAACTTAAAATATGATAAAATTGATCAAAACTAAACCTAATACTATCTTAATCGACACTAACACAACAGGTTTCTAAGGCTAAAGCTCACTGAAATGATGTTAATTTGAAAAATGGATTTCTAAAGTTATCGCGTGTGAAAAGTACCAAAACGTGAACAGACACGAAAACTTTCAAAAGTGCATGAAACTTCTCATATTCGAATCTTTGGCCAGTCGTACGAATAGTTGACTTTTGGTCAAAATCAGTTTGGGCTAAATGTAGCTTGTCGCATGAGAAATTGAAAAAAATTAAAACTTATCGCTTACGAAAAGTTTATCGTTTCGCGCGAAAATTTAAAATTTTCAAAGTTTTTGAAATTTTTCTATGTTTTGATTGTTAACTTTGATACTGAATAGTTGTGTTGTTTTGAATGCAGATGGCTAGACAAATTATTTTTAATAAAAATCATAATGTTGTTAGTTATCTTGGTGAAGTCCCGGAAGACAAAGCATTGTTTCGTTCTCCTATTGGCAAACTGAAGACTTCACGTATTCATCATGCTATATCAGCCAACCCTACTATCTATACTGATGTTATAGATAAGTTTTGGCTATTAATTGTGAACGAGAGAGATTCTGAAGGAGAACCATGCATTTTTGCCATAGTGAAGGGGAAGAAGATAGTTATCACTACTAAGATCATTAATAGTGTTTTATTGTAGGAAGACTAGCCCAATGCTTCTGTGAAGCTGGAAGATGATGTGGGTAGAGATTGCATAAGGAGAATGGGATATGATCATAGGTACTTTTCTGTAGTGAAGAAACATTTACCTCTATGTGGTTGTACCTTGCTTAAGCAACTTAAAGGTGGGTTTAGACAGCCTAGAGTGCTATATTTGAATCACTACTGGTTTCATTGGTCGATAACTTACCTTAAAACATTATCAAGGCTATTTTCTCTGAGATGTAGAAGAATGTGATTGCATCAGTCGAGAAAAAGTTCATCATGTATCTGCGGTTTATTCACATGATAGTGAGTGCTGCGTATCCTGACTTAGTAGTTTTTGATGCTCCTACTTACTCTGTCATGATGAAGGAGAAGGATATTTTCACTTATCTGATGGGCTCAAAAGGAAATGCGTGGAAAGGTGATCATTTTGCCAAACTTGGTCGGTTTATAGATGGCTTTCAGCCTGATGATCAACCCATACAACAACAAGCTACTTGTGAGCCTCAGCCTACTGAACCAATTGCTACATCTTCAAAAACTCCTGATGATACTCAAGGAAGTTTATCTCACTTAGTTAGAAGATCTATTGATGTAGAGATTGATTCTTTGTTTTATGACAGTGATAGTGAGACTGACAGTGTTCGAGTTGGTTTTGTTCCATATGTGTTACAAGAAAGACCAAGAGAGCAAACCATTCCAACCAAAAGAACTATTGAGGATACTAATGCTGATTTCATACCTGAAGAATCACCTACTACTAAATGACGAAAGAAGATGGCAAGGAAGAAAGTTGATTCTAGTTTGATCGCACATTGGAGGGGAAAAGGTCGTGGTTTTGTGATCAAAAAACCAAGGACTCCGATGACCACTATGTCACCAAGCAGGGATATACCAGTGTCGGAGCCTTCTGTAATTGTTAGTGAGGCTGTTCCTAAGGATACTCCTATGATTGTTACAGAATCAACTACTATAACATCATCTCCTTTGCCCGCTACAGATGATATTCTACGTACACCTCCAAGGAGTCAAGGCGTTGATGGCACGTTTGGTATGGAGGATTTTATTAACACTCCTCTAGAGCATAGGCAAACTGCTGGTACTTTTTCGAGCTCACCTACACCAATTACACTTGAGCAAAGAGTACAGAATCTTGAGAGAGAGATGTTGGAGAAAACCCAACAGATTTATGATCTACATGCTTTAAATCAGGAAAAGGATAAGAGGATCAAGAATCTTGAGCATCAGCAACAATTCCTATTTAGTTATGTTCAGATTCTAGAGAATAACATTAAAGAACTCACTTCCAGATTCTCGTTCTCATTTTCTTAGAAAAGGACTACGGAAGTTGGAGATTCAAATGGATAACACTCTGCTAATCTAGATATTGCTGCTGATCCAATATCTGATCTTTTTGTTCTTGAGAAGCAATAAAGACTACTGATGTTGATTAAGAACCAACTACCACTACACAAAATGAGGTTACTGAAGATCAACCAGTAGTTCATCCTATTGGAGAGGCGTTTGTAAAGCCTGAACATGTCATAGTTCAAAAAGAGACTTGAGAGGAAGATGATCTAGACATACTTGACTTTGATTTTTCTGATGAAGATGATGATAATGATGACAATGATGGTGGTGATGAAGGAAAGGATGATAAGGGAAAGAAGAAAGGTGATGATGATGATTAGGGTGGAGGTATGGGTTCAAGTACTGATTCTTCTAGTTCGTCAGGTTCTGCAAATGTCTCCGGACCAAGATCTGATGATCCATATGACTATATGCCTTTAGATCCTGCCACAAAACCAATGTATGAGAAGGAATTTTATACTTTTCAAAAGGAAATTATTTCTGATGATGCTGATGAGGATTTTGGCCCTTTTGATGATTTGACTGAAGATGCTGATTATACAGATGTGTTTGCGAGTAGTTTGAAGAGTTTATTTTTGGATGTTTTGATTGAAAAAGGAGAGATACTTGCTGAAACTGGAGCTGACAACCAACTAACAAGATTGATGATCCAACTGGAAAAAGTGTAGTATGTCAAGTTGGAAATCTTACAGTTAGTGCACCTCCTTCGCCAGCTTATATGCATACACTCAAACATTCCAAACAATTCACAAGGTATGGAAATTTAGAGTCGATTATCAGCTGGGCGTATGATGGAGAGAAGAAGATGCATGTGGTGAAGAGAAGAACCGGTGCTATTGAGTATTACAAGGACGAGCATGATTTTCATATTTTGAAAGCTTCAGACTTATATGCTATGGGTCGTGTGTCGTTCTTTAATTCAAGCAACTATGGGAAGACTAATTGGATAATGAACATGATTTGGCGTCTGAGTAAATCCAACTTCAAAGACTTTAAGACTGAAAAATTCAAAGTCATTCAGAATGAGACTCGAATTGACCCAAATACAAACAAGCCGATGAGGATTCGAGTTTACAAGCATCCCAGATATGCAAGGAAGATTCCTATTCCCGCTTTAGTACCAATTAATAGTTTGTCTAAACTTATATGGTGGTGTTGTTGTGTGAAAGAGACTTGGCATGTAGTTATTCATTGTGTTGACAAATACTACCGTATCATCAACCCTGTGGATTTGCTAAAGTCTGGAAAAGAAGATTTCATGAGGTTGTATGCATGTCCTATGCCAGCTGATGAATCTGTTCATTTCTAAGCAGCATTGTTTGGTTGGATGATCACGAAAGCCCTAGAGAACAAGATGTATGCTTATGGGGGCAGTTATAAAGTTGTAGACGTGGACTTTTAAGGTTTGATTCACCGAGCCTAGGGGAATACCATAAGGATTGAACTTAAGGGCTTGGGAAATCAAACAAAGATATTGAAGTTGAAGAACAAGTTGTGCGAGAACTTTTGATCCGTGTGAGAAGTTAGTTCTCACGTGAGACCTTTTTGGTAAATAGTTTGCTTTTGTTATTATTGTCATTAAGACTTAATAATTCCTAATAGTGTGCGAATAGTTTGTAATTTTTTTATCAGAGAGCAATATACTTCAAAGTTTATTTACGTGTTTGCTTGTGTTCTTCTTGAGTTCTTACATTATATCATTCTAATTATGGTATCATGTTAGTTTTCATTCCGCGTCTCTAACACGAGATCGATCTACATCAGATTCACAATCCTTACATTCCAACATGATAACTTTGGTTTCGTGTTGGGACTAATTGTTTTTGTTACCTTTAAACTTTTGTTTGCCTTTAAGATTACTGTCATTCTTAGATAATTCACCTTCTTCCACCATGTTCACTTGTGAAGGTCCACCCATGTTTTTCTCCTTAACTTTATCACCCTCTTGAGCCCTTAAAGACTCTTTAATTCTAAAGTGACTACGAAGTCGGACGAAACTGAATTTCTCCTTATTGTTTGAAATCCTTTAAATAAGGAGGCAGATTATTAGTGATACTAGAAACCAAAATGGATTCATCCATCTTCATATCATGTTGAACAAACTATCCTAAAATCCTTAACATTTCATTGTACTGCTTCATTACAAGTTTTGAATTCATCATCTTGCAATTTATAAAATTATGAACGAGAAATTTCTTACTAGAAAAATCTTCTACTATATATTTCGGTTTAAAGGAATCCCACAACTCTATTGTAGAATGGTCAACGGCAAATGCATCTTCTTCTACCATCTTCAAAAATCTCGTCCTTCAAACTTGTTTAGTTCTGTTAACTTGCTTGTCGTGTCTTTCACAAAATCTCTTTGTCACCTTCAATATATAGTAAATAATTTTATCTTGGTAGAGAAAATTGAAATCAAAGCCTTTATAATTTTAGAGTTGTGTGATCACTATCAGATTGAAATTATTTGGTGGTTCACCCGATTATCTCAATCTAATACAACTAGGATGTTGATCAAGATCAAAGTATGAAGTTTGCATGTGCATTTTTGTGAACCCAAAGAAAATTTAAGAGTGATCAAACTTTAGAAGAAAATTTCATTTCACGGAGGGCTGAAAACTATCATTTAGCATTTATTATTCTCTCCAACCTCAGCCAAGGGTCTAACCCTTGGACCTCGCTACCAGGGGTGTTGCCCCCAGATCCCCTGCCAAGGGGCATTACCCTTGGAACCCCAATGCTTAGGGGCTTCGCCCTAAGAAGGTTTTAATATCGAAGATTATAATAAACTCAAATGAGTGTACACTCTGCACCCACAAACTTGTTTGATGGATATTATTATTAGATTAATCAACTACTCAATCCAATACACTAAAATATTTATCATAAGGTATATGTTTATATTTGTGCGTAGTATTCCTACAATACAAAACAAATAAGGGTGATAAATGAGACTGTAGTAAAATGATCGAATGTGTTTTAGAGTATATATTTATAGTATCTCCGTGTTGTGTGTAAGTATGTGTTTTGGACTCCTCGTGTACCTTTGAATCCTATTTGTGAAACCTAAAGTATGTTTCATGAATGCCTTTACGTTGAGTGTCTACCTTTTCTTGTATAAAACTTTTATTAATATGGGTGGTCTATGTGCATGCACCTAGGATTATTGCTTTAGTGTAACAATTGTATTGTCGCTTTAGAGTCATGGGTTTCCTCCACCACATTCCGAATCGTTTAACCTTCAATAAGACAACCTTCGTTAAAGCAACCTTTGGTCACTACAAGAAAAGTAGCTTAATACAATCTTACATAAATAATCTCTAAAGCAAAAAGGTTGAATTTGCTATAAAAAGGTTGTAAAAAAAGTTGTTTGAGCATAATACAACCTTCTTGAGGCGTTTAAAAGAGTTACACTAGTTTCATTTTGTTGCAATGACTTAGCGGGTATGATAATCTTTTGTCATTTATGTACTTATTATGTCTACAATTTTAAGTATTAAACTACATTTAATAAAAATTAACGATTTATTAAATTTTTTTTTCCTACCCTCTGTTTATTTCTCTTCTTTCTTTGGAACCAAACAGGTATCAAAGGGACATAATGGTTGACAAATAAAAGTGGATCCGGATATGTGGTTGACTTGGTCTTTTCATTGAACTAAGAGGGAGCGCCTACAAGAATTATATACTTAAATTAGTGGCAAATAAATACACAAAAACTATAAGGTGGAGAGGAATCTTTGAATAGTTTTGTCTTCTCATGTTGCTGAAAAAATCGCAATAATGCTTTTTTAATGCAACTACTATCACGACTCGTTTATTGGAGTGGGGCTTTCTAATCTTGAAATCTTATTACAACACATGTATCAAGAGATGTTAATAACATATGTAATTTTATACAAAAAAACGAAAACTTGAACGATTTTTATAACATCCGAAACTTTATAAGAAAAATGAACTAATAACAAGCGCACGCGTTGTTGCCGGGCGGCTAATAATTTTTTGAACTTTATATAAATAAACAAAACTTTTACAAGAATTTCACTTCGAAATGTTGATAAAAAGTATGTGCACGCAAGGGTGAAGTATTATTGGGGCCGTGTGTTTAGTTGGGGGGGGGGGGGGGGGCAGCCCCTCCTAATTTTTCCGTCTAGTACTTTTATTTTTGGTCTGATAGTGTAAATTTTTGTCCCAGTAGTGTGAATTTTTTATATATAACGAGTTCGCCTCTCGCCCCCTATAGAAGTGTACAAGCTTTGCCAATGTGTGCACGCCAACTTAAAATTCTAATTTTCCTCAAACTTATATTTTAATTGCGAAATACAAAAAAAAATATTATCAAAAATTGAAACCTTAGAACGATTTTTTAAGACTTATGCTATTGTAATTTGATAACTTGTATATTATGATGCACGAACTCTTATTTGCATGAAATTTACATTCAAACTTAGATGAAATAAATAAATAAAATATTAGACTCAACAAGTACATTGAAAGATAATGCTTGCAATAATTAAACATAATAAGTTTTAACATTCAAACAATCATCAACTGACACATTAATATTATTAACATTTATATTAAACACTAATTATTGCTTAAATTTCTTTTTTAGGTTTGTAGATAAAAGAATTTTTTGCTTAAGTGTCCACAGCGGACAACTAATCATTTACAGCGAACGCCTTAATAGACTTAGGATTAGATGTAATTAGTTTTTACATAATGGTATTTTTGTAACTGTTCATAGCTCTTTGTAGAGGCTATAAATAACAGTATACCATAATCCTTTATAAGCTTTTGAACAATCAATACAATCAAGTAGTTATTATCATTCAATCATACAAACACACACACACACACACACAATCATACACACACATAGATATCATATTATTAATCATGGGTTTTCACACTATGATTAATGAGTATTGAATATATAACAATTTGTTGTTATATTTGAGAGATTGAAAACGATCATTGGGGGAATTCATTCCTTTTTGTTCTTGTTCTAAGTTCAAAACCCGAATTCCATCATAAAAGGACACAAGTAAAGGTATAAGAGTATATCGTGTTTTAATAGTTCCTAAAGAACACATAATAACCAAAAATTATGATTGGGCAAAAACCAAATAAATACGTATACGGTGTAAAAAGTAGGTATAGCTAAATTTGAAGGTGCGAAACTATATATTTTAAAGGCTGAAATCGTAACTCTCATCCCACTTGGCATTACATGAGTAGTCCGATCTAGAATAGTGTTTTCCTGTATGTGCCATCGACATTTAAGTACAGCATTGAAGAATATTGTCCGCTTGGCCTTAGTGTGTCACCCATTAAGGAACTCACGATTTTCCTTTCTCTTGAAAAATTTTCCGTCCAGGCAAGAGGCATCTTGATGGATATGTTATACATCTCTTCTAAGAAAGCCTTTGTTATCCTCTTCAATTGATCTTTAACTTACATCTTCACCTCTTTAGGCAACCCAACGTCCTTGCTGACTCAACGGTCCATCATCTTGGATTTGATATCATGTGTAATAATTCAAGTAATTGTGCTAGTATATTACAACAATGATCCATATTGTCAAGAAATGATGAAATACTTAACCTAAATGAGTAGCGCATCAAGAACTAGAAGTGATTAAATAGTATATGATCTGTTTCACATTTTCTAAACCAAATGAGTCAAGGATATATGGAAGTGATCAATAACTAGATGTAACTCTAAATTGGGTAAGCGTAAGAACAAAGTCATTCTTATAAGGCAGTAATAAACTTTTCTATCATGACATCTTTTGTCTCAGCGAGCAATTCGTTGGGTGAACACAAAATCATATGTTTTTTTATGAGCAACCCTTCGGGAGCAAAGTAGACACTCGTAACACGGTTTACTTGAACTGCAACTTATTTATATTTGTTATTAACATATATTATAAAATGAATTGGTTGCGTAAGACAAATTAATCCAATCAATGTTTTTCTTTCTTACTTTTATACTCGTATCAAACTTTTTTTTAAATTACTTTAAACATGTTAAGTATAATGGTGTGTTAGTCTTTTTGTAATGGTCTGTTAAGTTTTATCCCTAGCATATACTATGTTTGTCTCGTATAATCATGCGTCATGTTTATGCGAATTCACTGCCCAAACTTTCATGTTTTCAGTAGACACATTTACCCATCACTTTTTGACACACTAAACAACTTCTACTCAGTTCTCATTCTTTAGGATATATCTAAAGACATTTATTATAACCGGAGAGTGGATGTGGATATATGTGTGTGTGTAATTTGTGCTTAATTTGTTAAGAATGTACAATCAAACATTAGTCACCATGAAAATAGATATTATCCTCATCCATCCATATTCATATACCATATGCATTAATGCTTTTGATGGAAAAAAATATAGAAATTGACCAAATTAACTAATTAGTCTAAGCAATTACGGATAATTCATTCATAGCTAGTTCACTATTAAATACAGGGGTAATTTTGTAAAATAGTAATCAACTTTTAAAAGTGTTTCAATTAGTTAACTTAAATTTTAAAATTGTCACAATTGGGTCACTCAATTTTTATATTTTATATAAATTAAAAACCTTAACATGTTTTTTAGTATGTTATACTTTTTGTTTCAGTGGTTAGAAAATATTTTTTTCTATCTTTTGATCGATGCTGATATGAAACGTTGACGTAAATTTTAGGTACTTTTTTTTATTTTTTTCATAATTAACATGTTTTTTTATTATTTTCTAATATAATTTTATATATTGAAAATTCTAACCCCACATCTTCTCCACTTTTACTTTCTTGACATAAAAAAATTCGATTATAACTCGATTTTGTTATTTAGTGGTCCAATTTAGGAAAAACATGAATGAGTGACTAAATTAAAACACTTTTGAAACTTGGTTATTATTTTATGATATTTTCCCTTAAATAAAAAACTTTCATATATAAGTCCGAAGTTATGCTGGTTGATTGTAATCTAAATTAGTCTTATAGGGACAAACGAATTTTAAAAGAAAGACCAATTAAAACAATTTGACCGAGTCATCTATCTAGTGTGAACTTCTGAAATTTGCCTGCCAACTTTTTAGACCACTAATTTGTTTGATGTTGTAGCATGTAGTTTCCAATATAGTTAAATTAGTGTTCACACGTGCATAGCTGCATGTATATCTTGGTCTTTACTCTTCTAAAAGACGGTGATTATACTCTAGTTATTCTTAAATTTTATAGAACAATTTAAGTAGCATTATTGATATTAATATTAATACTAATATTAATATTAATATTAATATTAATACACATTAGTGATCATGTCATGCCTAGTATAAAAATAATGTCAAGTTGAACCAATACTGATCTTCAGAGGAAATTAAAAATACAGCTTTGACCAATTACTTAAACTACAAACTGATTTTAAAATTAATAGTCAATTGACTGGTTGATTAAAGATAAGGAATGAACTATTCACATGACTTCGACTCCCAAGTTCTTAACTTATAGAAATATATAAAACCTATAGATAATAGCAGAAAAATTACCTAATGCAAATTTTTAGAAGCAACTTTGCAAAAAAAAAAAAAAAAAAAAAAAAAAAAAAAAAAAAAAAGTTGTATTTGCCGATAAAAAAGTTGCATTTGCCAAAAAAAGGTTACATTATCTAATAAAAATTTTGTTTTAGATCTAATACAACTTCACTTAATGTATCTTTTGGCAAAATGGTTGCTTTAAGCTAATTCAACCTTTTTTAAGGCTTAATACAACTTTTTTATGATCAAATGCAACATATTACAAGTGTTGTATTAGCTTCATTTTGTTATATTTTACTTTGCAAGTGTGATAATTATCTATACCATTATATAAAATAAAAATTTGAGACAAAAGTGTAATTTTCAAAAAAAAAAAATTAAGACACTTAATACTACTTTTTAAGCATTAGGTATAAGTTTTTTATACAATCATTCCTATTTTGCCTCTAATTTAATAAACTTCTTCTAAATAATATATTAACTAATACATTTTATTAATTTATTATTTAATCAAATAAGATTATTTAATTCACTATAATATATATTATATTATTTATAATATTTTAAATTAACATTTAAACTTATTAATAAATATTATCTTATTTGAATCACTATATAATTACTAACTGTTATTATAATAATTATAATAATAACAAAAACAATAACAAAAATAATAATAACAATAAATAATAATTAAATTTGTAAATAAATATATCTTATTTGAATAAATAACTATTAATTACTAAATACTTTTATAATAATGATGATAATAATAATCGATATTATATTATCTATACTATTATATAAAGTATTTGATAAGAAAACACTTATAATTTTACTCAAAATTTAATACAACCTACATAACTTTTTAAAAAACATAAGGTATTTTGAAGAAATCTTGAATAATCATTCTATATATATAGTTGTCACACCTCAATCTACTTGTGCGACCAGTTGTATCAATCTCACAATGTAGCACAACAAAAGTCTTATACACATTCAAGACCAAAAACTAGACCTAGTTAAAGCATTTCATAATTTAATCACAATCCACACATCATTGTATCATAATCCTCAAAAACAAAATACATATACTACCCCACGCAGCTTCAACCCAGTCTCTATCTCCTATATGAAGATTTTATTTAACTCTAACCACTAAAATTCCTTGATCTTGCTAGTCCTTTTCGCCTGTCACATGTGATAATTTTCCATTACCAAAATTCCGTTAGTTCTGTTAAGTCTTGCATACACGTTACGTAAGCACACATAAGTTGTCCTTAAAGGTTTGTGACTTAACAAATAATTAATATTGATTTAACAAATGTTAACTTAATCAATAATTATAAGATATTATTATGTGATTATATGAAAAAATGATGTTATGTGTTATTTTATGATTTACATCTTAGCACGTTATTATGTGAATTATATAAGAATCATAATTATTAAAATTTTAGTGGGTGTTTTATTAAACTTAAATTTTAAGAAAGAAAATGATCTATAAACGTTTTAAAAATTAAGTTTTATAACTTATGAGATTTAGATTACTAAACTAAAATAACAATTAAAATACAAAGTTTTTTTTAATTCTTTATTTTTCAAAATTTATAAAGTTTATAAAGTTTTATTAAAACAATAATTTGATTAACTTAGAAAATAAGGTTTAATATTTACAGAGTTTAATTTGTTATTTTTGAAACTTAATTTAAAACTTTTTAACATGAAATAGTTACCTTTAATAATTTCAAGGACCAAAATATAACTTTTAATACCGAACCCCTCTTTCTCGTCTCTACTGTTCTCTTGCCGATCTCAAGTGGTCCTTCAGCGACCACCAAACCACTCAAAACAACCCGAATTAAACCCAATTAAACAATTCGATTACTCACTCATTACTTCATAAAAAATAGAAACCAAAGATCCTCTTTCGAATTCAAATAAATACACTCTTATAGCAAACCAATTGATTAAATTGATTGGCAAGAAACATATTTGTGATCATTGTAAACTTTACAATCTATTCAATTGAGTCAATAAATGTACGAATCATTCATAGAATGAGTAGAAACACCCGAATCAAGACCATAATATGTCGTTGTGAAACAGAAGATATCCATTGTATTTAATGGAGGGTAAACCTTCAACTCATATCCTTTGAACTATCTGAGCATCCAATTTCACTTATCTAGCACAGCCACACAGTTTCCGAACATCATCTTCTTCATCAACTTACAACTATATGGTTTAACTTTTTCTAGAATTTTCAATTGCAATTTTTGGAGGGTTCCCACTCATTATAACCCTCAAAAGCTTCAGGAATCATCTATTGAAAGAAATCATCATCATCTACTTAAATTTGGATTCATCTCAACCATGTCCTGGTCACCTTTTCATTCTCATCAATTCGGTCGTAATCTTGTAAGTTAAACACACACACATTCGTATTCATGTATTACACAAAAGCCCCATGATTTAATTCATAAACATTAACATATTGGAGCTCAATTAAATCAAATTAATTTCTAGGGTTCATGTTGATTTTGGGATGATTGCAAAAATGTTTCTTATTAATTTTGTTGAGTTTTAAAACATTAATTGTGCTTCGGCCCACTGGATAAATCTATGTTCTCACACTTATGAGGCCCTGGTTTCGAACCAATCCTCCTCCTCATCATTTTTAATTTAACTTTTCTTAATTTTAAGTTCTAGAAAACACTATCAATGTGTTATTTTATTAAACAAAAATTATTTTGTTAAATAACATTGACCAAGAAATTATTATTTAAATTCTAAAAATTTTTAAAATTTAAATTTTATATTTTTATTTTTAGAAAAGATTATAAATGTTATAAAATATTATTAACTCATTTATAAGTATTAAATCTTATAAAAATTACTTTAAATTGAATCTAAATTATTTCAAATCATTTTAAATCAATATTTTGTAAAATATTTAAATAATTAATTATTCAATTAATTATTTGATTAAGTTTTAAATAATTAATTATTATATTAACTATTTTCTTTTCACATTTTAACATTCAGCTTTTATTTAATTAGTTACAATAATATTTTAAGTAATATTTAATTACTCAATTTCACTAACGATTTATTTTTATTGTTAATCTTTATTATTTAATTAATTTATTCCATCCTTATTCCATCCTTCTTTGATAGTGGTGATTTGGGGCCTTGTATCTTGTCGGTAGATAATGTATGGGTTTGCTTTGATTTGGACACTTTTAGCTTTGAAGTAGAGGGTGTGGGATCAGAAGTGAAAGGTATTGCCATGCTATCACCCTAAGGCTCAATAACCTCTATCATATTTGCAAAAAAGGGAGTGATTTTCCCTAAAAATGATTTATCAGTAGCCTTGAACTTAGAAAATATGACTTTGTTTAAAGTTCTTAAGGCATGAATATCTCCTTCAAGTTTAAGTCTACTACCCGGTTCTTTATTTAGCATTAATTGTATAAATCTTAGGTACATAAGAAACTTAAAATTTTCAATAGCAGTTACATTCTTTCAAAGGTTTTGAAAATGAAGTTTGAGAAGTTGTAACTCTGTTGCTTTATAAGCCCATGGATAGCCCCTACTAAATCCAATGGAACTTGATCCTATCCACCTGACTTATTGGATAATAAATGTAGAAAGATATGAGGGATGATTTTTCAGTTATGATATACCATTGATTTTGAGAAGGTGGATGTTGAAAAGAATCCTTCATATCCTATTTCCCTGAAAGTGGCATTAACCACCTCTTTGAGGAATGAAGATTCACCATTTTCGTCATTTAGTTGTAGATGTTGGCAAATTTTAGAGTAAGAGATGGTGATATTTTGTCATTGCACTGTTGCGATCAGGACTTTTGTTCCATATTTTCTATGGATAGAACATGTACTCCAGAACTACCTTATGTGGGGTGCACAAACCATTGGGTCGACCGAGATAGCAAAAGCTTAAAGCTATTGCGTAGGAAATGAAGAACGGTGTCATAAACTGGAGCACTAACGGGTTCAAGTGATGCAGCGATGTTATGATTTGGGTGAAATTCTAGGTTTTGAGCGACTATTTAAAAAGCTTTTGAATATGAGAGGTACTTTGAAAAGATGAGGGTTGTGAAGGATTTTTCAATCAGTTGAAGGTAGACGATGGCAATGGTAGGAGAGACTATGAAGTTACAGATTGGAGATACTATATACTAGTAATATTTTAAATTTTTTACAATCGTAACTGTAAATTTGAGAATTTTCTGATGATGGAATAGTCACTTCAAAGATAACAACGACGCCACTATGAATCGTAAGATAGAAGTGGGTCCTACAAGAGTACGACTAATGCTGACGTAATCTTATCAGTCGAAGAACGCTTATCTATTGAATTTCCCGAATATAGATACCCATCTTTGTTATCAAGAAAGCAATATAACAAATTTCATCAGATTTCATTTGAAATTTAAATTATTTAAAGTTTATCATCCCAACAGTGGATACAAGATATTTAAATCTAGTCTCATCAAATGTCTTTGTGAACAAATATGCATATTGTTCATTTGTATGAACATTGACTAATTTAATAATTTTCTTTTCAGCATAGTCATGAATGAAATGTTACCTAATATCAATGTGTTTTGTCTTTGGGTGCTGAACAGGATTGTTGGTGATTGAGATGGCATTGTTGTTGTCAATGTGTTGGAGTGTTCATGAAAGATATTCCATAATCTCTTAGTTGAGTCTAAATCTATAGCACCTGAGTACAGCAACTAGAAGTAGCAATATACTTTACTTCAGCAGTTGATGTTGACACACAAGTTTGCTTTTTGCATCGCCATGAAACCATTCTTTCTCCTAGAAATTGACATCTTCCTAAGGTGGTTCTTTTTGTTCATGTTGCATCCTCCATAGTAACTATCAGTATATCCATAGAGGGTGAAGTCAACACTTTTAGGATATCATAATCCCAATTTAGGTTCTCCTTTGAGATACTTCCAAAAAATTCTAGCAACCATGATGGGTGACAATTTTGGAGCAGCTTAGAATCTTGAGTACAAGCGTGTGGCGAACATAATATTTGGTATGCTTACAGTGAGGTACATGAGAGATCCAATGATGACTCTGTATTGTTGCTGATCTACTACTTCCCCCTCAAGATAAGGAGTTAAAGAAAATGTTTTGGACATAGGGGTTTTAACAGCCTTAGCATCAGTAGCTTGAAATCTGTCTAAGATGTCTTGAACATACTTAGATTCATTTATGAAGATCCTATCAGGTTTTTGTTTTACTTGCAAACCTAAGAAGAAAGTGAGTTATCCCATTGAACTCATTATAAACTTGGACTTCATGAGACTTTTAAAGTTTTTACTCAATCTCATTTGTAGACCCAAATATAATGTCATCCACATATATATGTACCAACATGATGTCCAATTCAACTTTTTTTAGAAAAAGAGTTTTATCTATGGATCCTCTGGTTTATCCATTTTTCAAAAGAATGATAGAGGGGTCTGATACCATTTCCTAGAAGCCTGATGAAGCCAGTAAAAAGCTTTATCAAGTTTACATTCATAACCTAGATACTTTGGATCTTCAAACCCAGGATGTTGACAAACATAAACTTCTTAATCTATTTCACCATAGAGGAATGTACTTTTGACATCTATATGAATCACCTTGAAATTTTTTGAGGCAGCAAATGCTAAGAAAATTATGATTGCTTCAAGCCTAGCAACAGGGATAAAGACTTTATCATAATCAATCCCTTCTTCTTGTGTGTACCCTTGTACCACAAGTCTTGCTTTATTCTTGATAACAATCCCTCTGTCATCCTTCTTGTTTCCAAAAATCCATTTGGTTCCTATTGTTGTCTTTCCTTTGGGAAGTGCACAGAGTTTCCAAACCTTCTATCTTTCAAATTAAAGAAGCTTCTCTTGCATAGCTTCCACCCAGCTATTGTCCCTTACTGACTCATCTAGTTTCCTTGGTTCTAGTTGAGAGAGAAAGCATGAGAACAAATATATGTTTGCCTTATTAGTTTTGCTTTTTGTCTTAATCACATCATTTACATTGCCAATGACATTTTCAACTAGATGCTCTTTATGAATTATTAGTCTAGGGATGACTTGGAGTTGTTGATATAGGTCCAAATTGAAAAATTTTGTTTCAAGAACTTCAGCATATGGATTAGTAAGAGTGGTTGGATCTGCTGCTGAATTGACACCTACTTTAGTATTTGTCACACTTGTCTTATCATCGATAGATAGTTTAATACCATAGTGATCATGAGACTCCACATCTAATGAGTCTTCATGAGCAAGTGATGGTTGATCTATATCAATTGTGGTACTAGCATCTGCTTCGGCTGAATGTGGCTGAATTAGATCAACAGTTGCTTTGTGGTAACTGAGACCATGTAGCGTATCAACTTTATAGTTTTCATTACTTGTGACCGGAAAGTCTTCTGCTTTGTTTGGTGAGTTTCTTGAAACATTCTCACGCAAATAGTCAAAAGAATTTATGAATCCGTTCAGATCAAATATCTAACTAGGGGCATTTCCAACACTATTTGAGGAATTTTCATTATATATGACATTTTCAAATTCCTCAATGGTGTGGTCAAATTTGTTGTATACTCTATAAGCTTTAGCTTGTGATGAGTATCCCACAAAGAACCCATCTACTGATTTCTCTGTATTTCTAAATAAATGATCTTTGGTATTTAGTAGAGTACAACGACATCCAAAAGGTTTTAAGAACCCTATGAATGGTATTCTCTTATGCCACAATTCATAAGAGGTTTTTCCATGTGTCATAACTATTAACACCCTGTTCTAAACATAGCATGCACTGCTAGCTGCTTCAGCCCAAAATGTTATTGGAAGTTTTGAATCAGATAACATGGTCCTTGAATTCTGTTCCCTGATCATACTTGATAATTTTAACCTTTTGATCAATTTGGTTCTCAATTTTAATAACAAATGATTTTATGATTTAGTTGTTTCATCTTTGGTTTCTAGAAAGAATACCCTAGTAAACCTTGCTAAATCCTCTAGTGTTAACAAACAGTATGATTTTCTCCCCAAACTCTTTACACCTATTGACCAAACAATTCCATATGTAGCAAGTGTAAGGGAGTTGTAACTGAATTCAACTCTTTGGACTTATGAGAAGTTCTATGTTGCTTTCCTTTTTTACATTTTCCTAAACCTGGAATAAATGTATAGAGATTATAATTTGTGTTTAGTTTTCTTAGTATAAATTATTCATACTTATATAGTTAGAAAAAACTTATTTAGCCCACTTGTTTATCTTCTAAATGTAACAGTTCACTCAGAAAAAATTAATCAAGTGTATACTTTAAAAAAAATTCTTGTGGTGTATTATTTCTCAAAGTATAAGTGTGTTTGAGTAAAATAGTTGACTTAGATTCCGCATTTGTCAACTGTTGATCAATATAAACTTTTTGTTCGTCATTAACCCGATCAAACAAGCTCAAATAAAACCACTTTGAAAAGTTTCACGACTATAAAGCTGTTAATAGATAACGTGCAAAAAAAGATAACACGCATTAGCGCGTATCATAAAAATTATGCCGTATTTTACAAATTTTTTAGAAAAACTGATACATATTTTTGCGTGTCATCTTTGTTCGTCATTTTTAAAACGTGCACCGAGGACCTATTTCAACTCCCCCCTCCTATTTATGCTTCTAATCGATTTGAAGCCCTAATTTCTCATAGCTCCTAATAAGAGATGACAATCATCACCCACCGCTCCATTCTCCGCCTATCGCCGCCTCAGTCACCGACCACCGTATCGCTTCCTTCATCACCGGCCACCCTACCGCCACCGCCTCCATTCGAAGTTTGTCCGCTTGCTGCTCCACCTCCTGTTCCGCCTCATATTCCGTCTCCATAAGAAGGTTCATCTGATACTGATGTGTTTTGTGTTATGTTTTTACAGTTTAAAGGAGTGTAGAGAAGCTGAATAGGAAGGTGTTGTGAAACATTATGGTGAGCACCCAAAGATCGAGTATGCCGTCACGGTTGGGGAAGCTTTTGTCCGGTGAAGGACACATCGGTCCGAATGTCAAACTTGATACCGAGACTGTAAGGCGTTTGCCCATTGTGGTGATTGTTTGTTGTTGTGAAGTGTTTGTGTGTTTTTGTTGGGGTTTCGTGTTTATGGGGGTAAATTGTTCTAGTGATGGAAATTAGGGCTTAGGGGTACTTTTCATTGTTTTGTTTGAAGTTTGTATGGTATTGATTGAGTTGTAGATGTGTAATCAGGGTGTTGTGTGAATTGAGTAGTAAGATTAGAAGGGTTTTTTGTTTGTACTTGTTGTAATTTTATGTGTTTGAGTAGAGTTTGGAGTGCCACTGGATCTACAATTTCTAGGGTTTCTAGTTCTTAACTTATTCATTAACATGTTAACCGCAATTTGATTCTCTGTACATTGTCTAGTTTTTTTTATGGTAAATAGATATGCCTTTTTTTAAAGTGTTTTTAGGATTATTGTTTTTATCCTGAGAAGTTTTGGAATCCCATATCAAAAGTTTTAATTGATAAGTAGCTTGTGTAACAACTAGGTGAACGTGTATCTTCTTTCTTGCAAATGGGGAGTGCTAGTTATGTATTGATTATAATTTGATATGCATTCGCAGTTGGTTTTAAATGTATTGTTTGAGGTATAACAACATTGTTAAAAGGTTTTGTTTTAAGTTGTTTAGAGGCATATGATTGATTAATAGATATTTGGTTATGGCCACTTTTGGAGAACCAGTTTGTTAACTTGCTGCTTTCCCGGTCATCGTAAATATAGTTGTGCTTGCATCAAGGTACATATTTGACCACTGTGCAACATTTTTTCTTTCAAGGGTACAGTTAAGGATTAACATAATTTAGTACAATGACTAACAAGAAAATTATAAACATGTTTAGAAGTTGCTGATGTAGGAAGAATCCAATGAAATTTTGAACAATACATTCGAAGTTTGTCCGCCTCTGGCAACGTGTGACCTTGCAAATCGGAATAACAGCTCCAAATCAAAGAACGAGTCGATGACCATTGCCCACTACTCCATTCACTTGTTCTGCGTCCTGCTACCCGAGATTCAAATTACACAGGAGGTTATGAAGCCCTAACTTGATATAACGGGTAATTACTTTCATAATAGTTGTTAGTTCATTTGTATGGTCAAAATTCGCAAGTTTAATTTGGCGAATTTTTTTCTTAGGTTGGAATGTGTTTGACAGAAACATTGGATGAGATGGTTTCAAGTGGGATTCTTGGTCCTGAGCTTGCTATCCAAGTCCTTGTTCAGTTTGACAAGGTTTCTTTTCAGCTTCTTTAACTAAATTAGGTGTTTGTTAGTTCCATTTTTTGTACTATGAATGAATAGTGTTGCGGATCGTCATTCCTTGTTTCGTTGGTTGTGGTCGATGGCTGAAGCACTGGACGATCAGGTTAAGACCAAGGTGTCGATTAAGGTAATTACTTTAATCTATTTGGCTTACTAGAAATTATAGTAGTACCGAGATTAATGACTATTGATTTAAAAGAAGTTTGCTTATAAACAGTTTATTTGCTTATTTTGGTTCTGAAAAGCATATATGCCCTTTTGATTGTTTGGATAAAGAAAAGAATATTCTTGCTTCTTGGTGGATTAAAAATAAAAAAAATATACAGTTTGTGTGTGAAAGTGTTTAATTAGCAACACATTTTTTTTCCACTTTTACTATAACCCTTTGTAAATAACAAATACACCCTTGTTGGCTTGTTAACATACTATGTCATTATCACTGTGTTGTTGCTGATGCTTTGTTATGAACATAAACAGGGGCATTTGCACACATACAAATTTTGTGACAACGTATGGACATTCATTCTTCAAGATGCTCTCTTCAAGTACGATGAATGTAAATAAACCATCCTACTATATATTTACCATTGTTGCTTTTTAATTGATATATATGCATATATGACTATCTAGAAGTATGTAAGCTAGACTCTATGAGTAGATAAATTTTGTTTAATTTGATTGATTTGGTGACTAAGTAGTTGAATTTTGTTTAATACTTGAAAATTTGGGTGATTTTGTTAGAAATTATGCAATAGAAGTTAAGTTGTTAGTTCATTAATTTACATGGTCCAAATTCACAAGTTTAATTTGATGATGTTGGTTTTTTTCTAGGTTGAAGGAGGTAAAGCTGAATACACTAACGCTGATTTGGATGCAATTCACGAAAAGTGGTGGCGTCATGTTTCAGATTTTATTTATGTATAGTGCTACATTATTAGACAATTAAATGATTGTAGATGTATTTGCGAGTGAAGTTGGAACAACTTAATAATTTTTGCTAGTATTTAATTAATTGAATTTGGTTTTGCTGTTTTGACGATTATTGATTTATAATTTTATAAAAAAGCAGGTAAATTTATAATCAAAAATATATATTTTATAAAGCAGCTAAATTTATGACGAGCATTGTATATCATGTTTAACGCGTCATAAAATTCATAAAAATGACACGCGCATGCTCGTCATTTGTCATTTATGACTACTCTTCATTGACACGCATTGCGTGTCATCTACAAACCGTCATAAAATGCGCGTTATCTTTTGCCCGTCATAAATATATAACGCACATATGCGTGTCATCTTTCATTTATGACTACCCCTTTCTTGACACGCATATGCGCGTCATCTGACCCCAAATATGGCGCGCATTGTGCGTCATCTATTATAGTTTTTCTAGTAGTGTTTGTGGCTTGGGTAGTTGGTTTAAAACTATAATTACAAAAGATATATAAATTATAGCCTATTAATTCTGTTAAATGAGTTAAGTCGAATAAACCAAAAAATCCGACTTCAAAAATTATATATAACTGTAAACCGAATCGAATAATAAATTCACAATCCGGTTTTGGTTATCAATCAAACTGAAAATCGAATTCATAATTCAGTTGGGTTTTTTCGGTTACACAGGTTTTCAATTTTTTACACCCCCTGTCTATTTTTACACTACACCACATTTGTAGTGGGCAACATCATAGCAAGTAACAATTGATTGGCTAGTTAGTGATTTTCTCTACATGATTTAAAAGGAAATAAACCTGTTTTATAAAAATTTGCTTAAAATTAAAAAGGCTACTTTTGTTATAAAGAGATCTTAGGTTAGTTTATGTAAATTTAAAGATAGAAAAAAAACATAAAATTAGGTGTGTTCAAAAATATTCAAATCCAAATTTTTAAAAATCTGAATCCAAAATATATGAAAATTCGGATACCCAAAAATTCAGATATCTGAATTTTGGATATTTGAAAGCTCGAATTCCGATTTTGATTTTGAAAATTTTTGGATATTTGGATTTCTAATTATCCGAAAACTTAAAAATATTTTTTGTTATTTTTTAAATGTTTTCATTTAATATTTTTAGTATTAATCGCTCTGTTGAAAAGAAATTGGTATTCATCTTCTTAAAAGGTTGATGAAGAAATGTAATAGAAAACAAAATAAATAGAATGACTTGTATCATTCACGATATCCTAATAAACTATCTTACAACAATTTTGATATTTAATTTCATAAACAAATAAAAACATATGTTTTGTATAATTCAAAAGTAAATTACAAATATAAATCCTAAATATTTTATTTCAAACCAAAAAAAAATTACATAATAGATATTGTTATAGTAAAAAGAATATATAATCTAAAAACAATAAAATGATTCTAACCTTGACATGTGTTTTTTTATTGTTTTAAACGGGGTGGCATTTTGTTTATTGTGCCAAATTCTCATGTTATTGTATTTATATCAATTCATTGTGTCATATTTTATTGTATCAAATATTGTCATCATTTGTAATATGTATTTATCATTATGTGTTACGTTTTAGACAATTCTGTGTTATTATTGTTATTGTTTTTAAATATTACATAAACTTCTTGCTATCTTATCATTGTATATTACAATTAAATATACATATTATATTATTCCACTAATGTGTTTTTCAAAACTTGTGTCAATGATGTGACACCCTACATATTTCCCACATCGGTCGTGGACATGTGAGATTCTTGATTCATAAGTAATGTTTGGTTTCTAATATTATCAACGCGTTTTGAGCGTATCGTTTGTGGATGAGAAGAGAACTCCACAGTTAAGCGTGCCTAGGTGAGAGCAATCAAGTGATGGGTGACCTCCCTAGATGTTTTCACCCGGGCAACCAAAAGCAAATCCGTGAGCTCCTCGTGGCCAAAAGCGGACAATATTGGTGGTACGAGAGGCCAAGTGTTACAGGATGGTATCAGAGCCACTCTTGTGCCGTTCGGGATGGTGGGACAAACCTCACCGGGGATGGTAAGTGAGTTCTCGGGCTCATCGAGGACGATAAGTCCAAAGGGGGGGTGATTATGACACCCTACATATTTCCCACATCGGCCGTGAACATGAGAGATTACTGATTCATAAGTAATGTCTGGTCTTTTATATCACCAACGCATTTTGGGCGTATTGGCTGTGGATGAGAGGAGAACCCCACAGTTAAGCGTGCTCAAGTGGGAGTAATCCAGAGATGGGTGACCTCCATGGGATGTTTTCACCCGTGCAACCAAAATCAAATCCGTAAGCTTCTTGTGGGCAAAAGCGGACTATATTGGTGGTACGAGAGGCTGGTTGTTACAAATTATAACATAATAATGAGCAAAAAATACAATGAGACAATTTATTATTGTGTTTTGTGTTTTATGTTTTATATCATTTTGTGTTTTTTATAATTGTTTTTAATGTGTTAGTTTAGTTACTTGTTATTTTATCATTATATTTTTGTTTGAATCCATCAATCTAAAAAACTACAATAGTGTTCAGATCGAAAAACATATTAACTAACAAAAAATCACAATGAACTACAGTAAAGATACAATAATAAACAAATTTCATATGAGCAAAATAACAAAAAAAATATTATCCTTTTATATAACAATGTTATACTATTTTTAAAATAAAATTGCTCGTTTTTATAGTGTAATTTTCATAAAAAAAAACTATTATCCTATATAAAAGTTATGAAAGCTTAAAAAAGTAGGAGAGTTTATAAAAAGTCAAAAAAATAGTTATGCCTAAAATATCTATCTAACAAGCTAGTCATTGCTTTGACCAGCCGAAAAGAAAACATATTTTAGATACTTCTTCCCTCAATATAATTTAATCTCAACTATTTATTACAAAAATTGATGGTTGATATTCTTTCTTACTCCTTTTGGATTTGTTACTTTTTTTATTTGATCTCTTTGCATATTTTTAAACTTAATGTTAGTTATGACGTTAAATAATCACTGTATATAGTAAAGTTAAATTAAGTTGTAGAAAGAAAGTTTACAAATACAAAATCCATTTTACTTACAAAATGGGTGGCGTGTATGATAATTATAACGTAGGGTGAATTACCACAAGTTTTTTGATTGAAAATGTCACGTAGTGGGTAAAATTATAATACACTAATTAAATCATCACTCAAACGTTAATCCTTCTTGTGTACTTGCTTTGTTCATTTTCTATGCAAAATGAATTTTTTTTTTTTATTTTAACATTTCCTTACACACACATATTATTAACTATAACTCATTTAGCAAGGTCGGTAGGGTGTCCTACCAGTCTTGCCACGTGTCAAATAGCCATTGGTTGTTTCAAATATATATATATATATATTTTTTTTTTGTTTTGTACGAATTACCGTATATATATATATTCGCGCTTCTAGAGTAGAACAAAATTGTTTTATTGGTGCAGTGGTTAAGGCCAAGTGTTTTGTTTGACAAGTCGTCGGTTCGAATACACTACATCCATCTTTTTTAATTTATAACTTTTTACTTTTTAAGAACTTTGTAATGTCACTCTGGTTTACCCCTTTACGTTTGTACGTAATCAAAAAATTTGTAATATGTCACTTCCGGTTTATCCCTTTACGTTTGGACGTAAGCGGAAACGACTTGGCTCATATATAAAACTCTTATGTGTCTATTTTTATATACGTCTTATTTACAAACACTTATTTTCATATTTCTTAGTTGTCTGTATTTTTGTATTCAAAGCCGATTGACTCGATCAAATATAAAACACCTATGTGTCTATTTTTATATACGTTTTACTTTTAATCTCTACACTATCACCCCTTAAAACCTTATAAAAACTTTGTAAAATACCACTTTAATTACCTCGACTTTTTAAAGTTCTAAGCTTATTCCTGTGCATTTTACCTAAAAAATAAAATTTCTTACATTCATATTTTTGTATATATGTCGGTATAAATTCGAGTCAGTCTACTTATGGATGTACTTGGCAACGCCTCGGGTATTGACGTAAATTTAGTTTGAAAAAAAGTCCGGTCGATTATAGTTTATGCTTTACCACGACGCATATGATACCGCCGAAACTCGACAACGCGCGGAGGTAACAAAACTAGCTACTTGCAATTACCATAGTCGGTGCTCGCTTAAAAGTTTTTGTTCATAAAATGTGCAAGTGATTTAAGCACTTTATGCAACTCATTCAATTAAAAGAAATAAGTTTAAAATAACCCCCAGAATTTTCTTTAAAGTTGTCATTTACCCCTGACTTTTTATTTTCATTTTTTTTTCTTTCTAGACAAAGTTATAACAACTGGCTCACTCACAATTGTTTATTGCATTTTTTTTATAACTTCTAAAGTATGAGATTTTATAAAAATTCTGAATACAAAGTTGCTACTAGCTGATTGTTACCTAGGTTTTGATATAAGTTTCATGAATAACCGAGCTTTATGTAAAAATGTGCAAGTCATTGAAGACAATTGCATTGTTGGTGTTTTATAAAGTTGTTTTGGTATTTTGTTATTAAGTTTTTTGTTTTACTCTTACTATTTTTAAATAGATCTTTCATAAAATTCCGTATTTGTTGTTGCGGCATGCTTATTTTGTTTTTACTGTGAATTTTTTTTTCTTGATGTTGGTTTTTATATAAACCTAAGAATATTATCGACGCCTTACCTCAATACTTGAATCCACGTCATGGTTCGGTCTTTGTATAAAGTTGTTAACATTATCAACACCCTTGTAAGAACGCCAAGAAAGAGATCTTTTTATTAATTTATTTCTAAAGAAATAAATTTTTATAAAATAAGAAATTTTTATAAAATAAAAACTTTTTAAAATATGAAATCTTTTAAAATTGATGTTTTTAAAAATAGTTTTTTATAAACTAATTTTTTTTAAATAATTGATGTTTATTTTCTTTTAAAAAAGATTTTAAAAATAAGAATTTAAAAAGTTGATATCATTGTTTTATTACTTATAGTCATTATTTATATGTAATATCTATCATATATTAGAATATCGTTTCAAATATAAAAATTCTATTATATAAATATTTATATTATTCAGCTCGTTTAATACACGAGTTAGTAAATCTAGTTTTAATAATTTCAAACATATTTACTTTCAAACATACTTCAGTTTTCTACATTTTCCGTTCACAACGTGAGTATTACGCATCTATGTTTCGACTTTGTTTCTATTTAAAATCGAATTGCGTAAAAGATTGTATTTTTTATGTTTTCTAAATTTGGTTTGGTTTTCATTTTATAACTTTTGACATATAATATTTTATTAAATTCTTCGTATACTGTTACAAAGAATTAATTTTTATCTACGATTGATGTGATTTATAAGGTTTTATTTGAAGCCGAAATGTTTCGTATATGTTTATCTTTTGTTTTGTATACATGGGAATTTCCGTGGCAACTCACCGGAGAAATTTAATTGGAATATAAAAAGTTTTTGATTTACAATCTACTTTCATTACGTGTTATATCTCAATCTCATCAATCAACGATATGGAGGTGATAAATAATGTGACGTCATGCTTACACATGCTATTTTTCCTTTTAATTTATTTAGAATGTGTGACGGTTAAACTCTTTTGTTTTATTTAATTCACTTCTAATTGGGAGTGTTAAAAGTCGGATATTCGAAATTTTGGATATCCGAAATTCGGATTGTAAATCACTATCCGTATTCGTATCCGGATTTCGGATACGGATACGGATAGTGATTCGGATATCCGAAATTCATTTTTTATTTTTTTTATTTTAATTTTTCATATATTAGTTTTCTCATAATAATTAGACATATGCTATTATAAAATAATATAAAAAACCAACTAATATCATAAAAGTCCCAATATACATTAAAAATCTCAATCTAAAATAAAATATGTTTAAAATTTAAAAAAATAAAAAAATATTTTTTAGTTTTCTGATAACCGGATATCCGATATCCGAAACTTTTGAAAATCACTATCCAAATCCGAATCCGAATTTTTGGATATCCTAATTTGGGATATCCAAAAATCGGATATTTCAGATTCGGATTTTCGGATTTTTGGATCGGATTCTCGGATTCGGATATTTTTGAACACCCTTAGTTTTAATGCATAACAATATGAATCTATAGTAATCTCTCTCTTTTGATCTTCGTTTAAATTTTCATAAAGCATTGATCTAAAATATAACCAATGCTATCTACATGACATATAAATAGTAATATGATAACCGGATACTAAAACCTCTAAATATTTCATAAGAAGTAATAACTATAACAAAACGTCGATGTTCTGATTTGAACGTTCTCACTCTCCCTAGTTGTAACACCCGGCCTCTCGTACCACCAATATTGTCCGCTTTGCCCACAAGGGAGCTCACGGATTTGCTTTTGGTTGCCCGGGTGAAAACTTCCCACGGAGGTCACCCATCCCTTGATTACTCCCACCTGAGCACGCTTAACTGTGAAGTTCTCCTCTCATCCACAACCAATACGCCCAAAACGCGTTGTTAATATTAGACCACAGACATTACTTATTAACCAAGAATCTCTCCTGTCCACGACCGATGTGGGATGTGGGATATATGAAGGGGTCACAATCACCCCCCCCCTTTGGACTCATCGTACTCGATGAGCCTGAGAACATACTCACCATCCTCGGTGAGGTTTGTCCCACCATCGCGAAGGGCACAGGAGTGGCTCTGATACCATTCTGTAACACCCAGCCTCTCGTACCACCATATTGTCCGCTTTGCCCACGAGGGAGCTCACGGATTTGCTTTTGTTTGCCCGGGTGAAACTTTCTACGGAGGTCACCCATCCCTGGATTGCTCCCACCTGAGCACGCTTAACTGTGGAGTTCTTCTCTCATCCACAGCCAATACGCCCAAAACGCGTTGTTAATATTAGAGACCAGACATCACTTATGAACCAAGAATCTCTATTGTCGACGACCGATGTGGGATATATGCAGGTGTCACACTAGTCACCCTCTTTCAATTAGGTTGAGCAGAAAAATAAAAAGGTTATTTTAAAAATTAGAACAAAATAAAATCACACTAAAAAATTAATCCAAAAGAAACAACATTAATATATATATATATATATATATAATATATATATATATCATATTCTCAAGAAAACCTTAATACATAGCATCGTCATGGTGATGACGGTGGAAGTGGTGTCAAGAATAAGATATATGAGAGAATGAAATAAAACCAAAAAGAGTTGACGGAGAAATGATTTTAGGGTGTTTTAAGAATGAAATACCATATATGACTTTGTTTCATTGATCAACCAAACATATTGCATTTATATTATTTTACAATGATTTATTTTATTCTCTCTAAAATTTCTGCGTACTAAACTTACCTTGTAGCATTGTTACTCTTGTAAGTATTTCATTTGACTCATATTTGCGTGTATCATATGAAATCTTTGTGACAACCTATACGTTATTAATTAATTATAATTAATCGCATAACAATTTATGTTAAGATAACCTTTTCTGGTTAAAAATGGTCGGCAGCCACTAAGTGATGTTTGCTACGTTATCCATATAATAATTAAAAATGGATTACAATTATATGTGTTTAAATCATGTAAACCCAACGACAAAACATGAGTAAGGCCACCCACTTTTGTTTAAATTTAGTGGGTTATTGTCCCGTGTAGCGGTTGTTTTTTTTAAAACGTAAATAAAAATAAAATATCGCAATATATTATTCACAACTTTATAACAGATTTAAAAAGTAAACAACATTGTATGTAAAAGAAAAAAATTAAAAACATATCAACTCAAATCCGTTTAAACAAAATTATTATCGATACTTGAAGTCGTCACCACTTAGTTTCAAAACGTAGATAAATTAAAACGTCGTAAAAGTATACATTAGAAATTTTCATATAACATATACAAAGATATTAAAAATGACGTGACTTAATTTCAAATAAATTTTTAATCAAAAGTTTGATAATAAGCACGTCAAAAAATATATATGAACATTGAGGAAGATCAAATTGAATTTAAAGTAAAAAAAGATGTTATATTTGACCCGGTTTGCTTTTATATAAAACTTTTATCGCAATGTATATAAAATAAACACGTGACAACGGTATTTTTGGGAATTTGTTGAAAAAGTTATACTTTAAGATTTATAAAATAAAAACAAATATGAGAAGTAAAATACTATAAAAATTTAAATAGTAAAAAACAAAATACCTAAAAGTGTGAAGTATGTATTTACAACTAAAAATCAACTAAGAAAATTAATTAATAGAAGAAAGAGGCGTATGAAATAGAGTAGGGGTGATCATAGTTCGGTTAATCCCGTAATAACCGATTACCGAACCGAAAAAATACCGATTACCGAACCGACTAAATACATATAGTAGGTTAGCGGTACCAATAATTTTATAATTTCAGGATCGGGATCGGGTTCGGTTATTAACATGGTAAACCCGAAAAACTTGGTACCGACCCGAAAAAAATAACTACCTAACCACTCAATACGTGAGAATTAATGGCAATGAAATCCTATCAAATTTCAAATGATATATATCTCAATAGAAATCATGATATATTCTCATTCAATATCTTAGCAAATTTCAAACTAATGTATATCCTAATTAAAAATAATTGTGATCAAACCAAACCACCAATAGAATACATATCCACGTCCAACATGCTATTTCTCATTCTGCAAAGTTTCAACATCTTCATATTGTGAAAATAGTCAACTGCAATTTTGCTTCCATAGGATTCCATCAATTTGTGAAAATCAACGATGACGAAGACGTTACAAGCTATGACGATCTTGGAAAAGGTAAGACTTTAATAATTTTCTTAGAACTTATTTCATTTTTTGCTCATGTTTATAAATTTATTAGTGTTTATTATTTATCTTTTTTGTAGAAATTTCGGACAAATCAGAACCAGTTAACTTAAATGTTGAGCGAGATTAGTCGATGGGTCTGCAAGTCTAGTTGAATATGGAAAAGATGAAGATTTTTATTAACTTTAGTTTATTATTTCATTGAACATCTTATTGTTTTCTTTTTTTTTTTTCTTGGATGGTTTCATGCACTTTGATACATTAAGTGATCATTGAACTTGTTAGTTTATTATTTCATTGAACATCTTTTAAGGTTTTTTGGTGCATCTTCACAAACACCTGGCGTGCATTTTTTGATCCAACTTAAAAGTTTCAATCACTTGTGAAAACTTAATTAATTCAAATACAGTAATTTGATATCAATGCAAGTACTCTTTAGATCAACAAATTGAAGAAGAATAAGAAGAACTTGAAGTAGATTTTGACCAACTTTATCGGTTTCGGTACAAATACCGATTTTCCCTTATTACCGATTACCGAAGACCCCTTTCCCGAAATATGATGACAGGTACGGTACTCGATTAGTATTCTTGATCCTATTCGGGATCGGGTTCGGTTTCGGGTAATGCGGGTCCATTCGGTAATACCGACTTGAGCACCCCTGGAATAGAGTATAACTGGATCGAACACGTGGGCAATTGAATTAAAGAAACATGACTAAACACTATGCCGGTATATAATTGATGTGTTTAGCTCCGACGTATATTAAGATAGATGAGAAATGTCTAAAAAAGAAAAAAAACAGCGTGGACCAATCATATGTATTCACTGTAGACACAACTCCTAAATGTTATTATTAGAATAAGACATTATCTATTTTAGTATTGATTTTAATAATATAACATCTCATATAACATAATCATTAAATAATTTTTTAACATCAAGAATTGCTATTTTTTAATATTTAGTAGACAACCATTATACCATCTCGGTTAACTGTGGTTATGTTTAAACCAGGTTGAACTACGAACCATATAATGTTTAAGCCGGTAGGGCTAGACAACAGAATACACATAGTAATAACTAATAGGATTTTTTTTTGTTACAAAAAAAAAAAGAATAAGTTTTTTATAAAATATACTCGAGGGTTTAAAAATCAAATTTTATGAAATATTGTGGTATTTACACATAAGCTCTATGAATTGGGGCGGTTACCCAATGATGATTATATAGCTAACACCACGCGTGTGTTTGCACGTTGTCCCTGTCTTTCTTTGGCATTGGCTTGTGTCCACTCTCGCTCTCCACTCACCACAAAATATTCTCAAGGATTATAACTAATAAATAAATAAATAAATAAGATTTAATTATTGAGATCAATGCTTCTTTCAAATGATGTTCATTCCACGTAAATGATAACATTCTTTACTTATATAACTTTTCATCAATATTATCTAATTTTTAATGAAAAACCATTACATGGCACTTTATTGTATTATTAGTTTCATTTATATTAACTAAAAAAATAACGTGTTAGATTACTAATATTGTTTAGAATATAATAAAAGAAAATTGTTATCTATTCTGTTTATGGTTACATATATATAATCTATCATGGAGTAAAACTACAAAACGTTCCTATTTCTGCAACATATACTATTTAAATGTGAAATTGTGTGCAAGTTGTATTTCCTAAATGTCATGGATGGTTTTACTAAATCATTTATGACTTAGGTGCTATTTGTTTTTGAAGATTTAAAATATCTGCAGTCTGCGGATCATATCTGCAAACATCTGTAGCAGAAGAGGTGGACCAAACCTCTGCAGTCTGCAATAAGAATACTGTTTGTTTTTTAACGTCTGCATATTATTAAAATAAACTAGTGTGGTGTACGGATGGTGGTGGACGGCGGCGCTGGATGGTGGTGGTGGGTGGTGGTGGACGGTGGGTGGTGGTGACGGTGCTGGCGGCGGATGGTGCAGGTGGCGGAGGTAAACGGTGGCGGCGGCGGCCAGTGGTGGTGGTGGTGGTGGTGGGTGTTGGTTGGTGTTGGTGTTTAAGAAGAGGTCTGCAGACCTTAGAAGTGCCTGGACCAAGTCTGCACCAAAAAGAGGTCGTGCAGACGTTTTTTAATGAATGCATTCGAAAAAACAAACAGTCTGCAGATGCAATGTCTGCGCGTGGTCTGCGCGGCGCAAACAAAAGAGCCTGCGCAGACATTTTCCAGAAAAACAAACACCCCCTTAGTTCATATTATATTATTTTGGGGTACGAATTTTTAATCCATAATACATTTGCGGGTACGAAGTTTAATCGAATAATACAAATTAACAAGAAAGAGAATTTTATTCATTTGAAAACGGGATCTCAAAAACTACGTATAAACTAACCAAAAACTTAAATTGTAAGTATAAAACCATCACCACATTTTAGTTCAAACTAGATAATTTTTCCTGAAAGAATATTTTTGTTGGCAATTATAAACCGTGCAACTATTCGGTTACATCAGAAGAAACTTACGCAATAAAATTATCTTTCAAGATAGCTTAATTACCACCGATAAATGGCGTGCTATTAGTAATGGGTTACTACTGGTCAACCTAGTTGGTGTTATGAACATTTACTGATGATAGCCCAATTATTGCTCATCAGAGTCGTTACCGATAATTGTTACAGTTGATCCCACTTTGCAACAATAGAGTAACTTCCTGCTAATTTTTTAATTTACAATATAATAAATTTTAGCTTCGATTCTTTACGTGCAATAATGTGAATGTAGATTTAGGTTAATACTTTATATTTTTCGGAAGGGCATATTTTAGGCATATTTTAATAATCTTGTTTCTATTTCAGGCACTATGTATCTGTATATCACTTAAAACAGTCATATATATGAAAAAGACTGCATCCATGTTATCCTACGCGTATGGAAGTTGAAACTACGCGGGTTTTATATATGGACCAAAGATATACTTTATTTAGTGGGACAAACACACATCAGGATAACAAGAATAACTGTTGACAAAGGATATTATCTAGTTATTTTATGGGATTTTTACATATTTTTCTTATTAAAATCACTAGTTACATATTTTTTAGATCATAAAATCAAGTAAACTAGTTTTAGTAAAAGCGTGTGTTACACGGTTAAAAAAATAAAATATTAAATATAATGAATAATTTTTAATTTCAAAATAACTTTTTAAGATAAATATGATTGAAATCTTTTTTTATTATATATATTGAAAATATAAGATAAGATATGATGAAATCCTTTTTCATTACAAATAGAATGAAAATTTTATTTCAAAACAAAATTTTTTTAAACCATTTTAAAAATTTCTTATTATAATTCCAAATTTTATTTATATATTATTTATAAAAATTTTACTTTTTGCACTAATTTTAAAATATTTCGTATTATAGAAAAATTGATGTTTAAAATATTTCTTATTTTATAAATTAATTTTTTATAATAAATAAATAAAAAATCTTTTTCTTGATTTATTAAAAATTTTTTAATTTTAAAAAAATTAAATAATATTATTATTAATTAATGTGATTATTTAATATGTGAGAGAAACGGAAAAATTTGATAAAAATGAACGTGATGCTGCAACGTGTCCTATATATTTATCATATTATTAGAGTAGTAAGATACTTTTTATTCTTAAAACATGTATATTACATATACTAGCTTTAGTAACCCGTGTATTATACGGATTAAGTAAACTATTAAATATAATAAAATTTTATTAATTATAAAATAATATTATAAGATATGATATATTTAAAATTACGTATTAGTAAGGATATATGTAATAAAACATGATACTAACTTTTATATTTTTCATTTACAAATTTAAATATTTTGTTTCAAAACAACTGTTTTAAAAAAATTTCATTATTTTAACTTTCAATTAAAATATTTTTTACTTATAAGCATTTTACTTTTTAGAAACCACAATTTTAAAATGTTTTGATGTTTTAAAAAATTTATTATTTTAGAAAAATTTATTTCTTTATAAATAAAACTGTTTGATTTGCTTCTAACCCTGTTACAATGTCTGACCTACTGACCTGGTCAGACATTTTGTTCGGTCAACGTGTTTGATTTTCACTATTTCTCGTCTGACCCGGTCTGACAGCACTAACTCATGTATATTTTTTCCCTTACCTAGTCTCCATCTTCTGACCGAGTAAGATATTTCAAATAGCCCTTTAATTGTATTATAATAGAAATAAAATGAGGAAAAAGAACATTTTTTATTTATTAAAAAAAATTTTCTCTATAAAGAAATTAAATAATTTATCAGTAGTTATAGTAACTATTAAATAGGGAGAGAATCGAGAAAAACTTAGAGAGAAAGAATGTGGTTCTGCTATGTGTCATCTTTATTTAGCCTTTTATTAGAGCAAAGAGATATATTCATTACAATTAAATTAACTTATTAATGATTATTTACCCTTATTTTATTATGGAATTTTTACATATTGTTATTTAGTATTGTACTTGTTTAAAAATTTGAGAACTGTTTTTTCTTTTAAAAATATTATTCTTTTTTTTTTTTCTTTTGAATTTGAAGATGTAATTTGTTGTTTTTTGTTTATACAAAAGACTGAATATGTAATTGATGGTATTAAGAAGAAAAAATGTAAAAGTATCTTATTAATAAGAGAATATTTTAGTGAAATGTATAAATATGTAAGATATATATTTTATGATGAAAAATATGTAAATGATTTTTTGTCATGAGAAAAATATATAAATAATGATTTAAAAAAATAGTATTTGTAAATGCCACTTATTTATTGTTCCTCGAAAGAAATCTATCTATTATAATAAAAAGGTAACTATTCATGACACATGTTATCATCACATTTCTCTTTATCAAAATTTACCGATTCTATCTTTAATAACTAATTACATTAATTACTAATAATATTATTTAATTCTTTTAGATTAAAAATAGTTTTTTTAATAAATTAAGAAAGATATTTTTATTAATGTTATTTTTAAAAAGAATGGGTGTGATGCAGATGGGGTGGAGGTTCGTGGATGATGGCGGTGTGCTCACAACAGCATCAACCGGTGATGGGGGTGTGACCTTGGTAGTTGGAGTAATTGTGAGCGATGGTGGTGGTAGCGACCCGTGTGGTGGCAATTTGTGAGGTATGGTGGTTTCGATGGTGGTGGTGGTTTAAGGGTAGAGGTGGTAGTGGTGGGTGTTGAATGTGGAAAGAAGATAAAAGAATGGGTATTATGATTTTTTTTAAAAAAACTAACAAAGAAACTTAACATTTATTAGTGTTAGTGACTATTAACGTGCACTCTTTGTATAGTTCAGTTTCGCATCTATAATTTATTGAAAATATGGATTAAAGTTGCAATACGTATATACCTTAGGGACTGTCTGTGTAATTTACTCTTATAATATTTATTGAATATTAAATAATAAATGCCTTGAGAAGTTAAAGAAAAAAGATGTGTGTCCCATTGAGTCTGGAAAGTCGAGTGATGTTCAAATCTTACCCACTGCAAATCCTACTTAGAAAATTTGTAGGTGTTGCTATTAATAAATAATATTTTAATCTTAAAAACTAATAAACTATTATTTAGAAAAATAAAATAAAAAACTAGTGTATCGAAGCTGAAAATAACTACCGTTAAGTAACTATTCCTAATAAAAAAAAGAGATAATTACATATATTCTTTTATAAACTAATAAAATTATATACTTTTCAAAACATAAGTTTTCAATATATAATGTGTAAGTCTTCAAGTATGATTTAAAAAATATGTAGTTTTATAGTTTAAAGGGGATATGAAATTATCTCATAGAAAAAACGACTAAAAATTAGAAAATATTATATATCTTTTTTCCTTGAAAAGATTTGATTTTTAATACTTTTACACAAAACAAGTTACATCAGAATAGCTTATGTGTCGTTTCTGCTTTTTAAATTGTATACAAAACAACCATAACTTAAAAACAAAATGTGATTCAAATACTCCCATAACTTGTGATTCAAATACAATGGGATGGTACCTAAATCACTATGCATCTTGTAGATATGACATTGGTCATGAGGAAGAACTTTTATATTTTTGTTCTAATTCTTTTGTATTTTTTTGTATTTTAATAGAAAAGGATTTATTTGAAAAATGATGCAATTATATCAATTATTCGTGGACATAAAATGTTTTTACATGTGATAGTATTCACTCACAGCATCTCCGTATTCTAAATGTGTCTCATTTATACCTAGTCTTATCAGATTTAATTATCAGAAACCCAATCACAAACCACCTTGTAACTTAACTTAAAATATTCAAATACCAATATAATTTTATCAATTTAAAACATTTAAATCTTTATTCTTCAATTCTAATATTCCAACAAATTTATGATGTATATATTATTTTAATTTGTCATGCCTTAGTACAGATATTAATATACGTATCGAGTAATCGGGTCAATGGCCTTCTTATACCATACTTATACCGGAATTAATGATAAACTTTATACTTGATCTCATGGTGGTTAGTTTTTGATACCTAACCTAAGAGTACAAAGTCGTTAGTTATTTCAATAAGTATAAATTTTTCAGTCATATACACTTGATAGTTTATAGTCTTTTAACTAATAGCATTACCTAAATCCCTAAGATTACTTCATAACAATAGTAATTAATCTCTTTACTCCAGGAAAGATCTTCATACTGTTGGTGCCTACGTGTTCAACCTACATAAAAATTCGGTGGCAATTTATTTTAATTAGTGAATATGTTATGGTGTGGATCTTTGAAACCAGGTACAAAAATTTCTAAGATACTTGACATTTAAGTAGTTACGAAAAAGACACTTCATATATATATGTGGTTGTGATAAATGTTAACAAGTCATATTTTTACTAGCTTAAATACACGGGTTATATAAATAAAATATTAATTCGAATGAAAATTTATTAATTATAAATAATATTTTAATATAAAATATAACTAAAATTATGTAAAATAAGGAATAATAAGTAATAAAATAATGATATAAACTTATTAAAAAAAATTTTAAACTTTATTATTTTTCCAAAAACAAAAAAAAATTTTTTAAAAACAAACCATTTTATTTTTTTTTAAATTTCTTTTATGTTAACTCTCACTTTTAATTATTTTTA
>CM046466.1:18124720-18161094 GCA_025506415.1 Flaveria robusta | reverse complement strand
ATTTAATGTTAAATTATTATATCATACGTTACTTGTTATCAATAATTCATGATGACTTAACGTCTCAAAATAGATATATAATTAAAAGTAAAATTTATAATAATAAAACATATAAACAATTTAAACCAACATAGAAGATTAAATAATAGTTTTAAAACTAAACATTTAGCCTAGTCGACTAGTCGTTCTCCTTTCGTTCGTTGCATACTTGTACATTTTTCCTCGCCACCAGAACAGGAGCTGTTACGAAAGTATCATCATATGCCGCTTCATCATCGGTCATTCCTGGTGTCAATCCGTTTTTTCTACCTCATCCTCGTATAATTTTGCTTCGTATTCCAATTCTCCTTCAAGTGAGCATTTGTCTTGCACTCTTTTCGCGTCATCCAAAAAATCCTTCAAGCAAATTGACATTTCAACCGCTTGGTGAGTGAGTCGAGTTCGTCTTATCGATATAACCCTGTCACTATAGAAAAAAACAGATTCCGAAGCTACCATGGAAGCTTGGACGGTTAGTAATTTCGGGCAATGGTGGATAGGATGGGAAATTGATCTTCCTTCCTTTTGTCACACCCTGCTGACAGGGTCTGGTCGTGACTAACTGATATCATCACAATGCAACGGAAATTAAGGCAGTCAAACTAAATCATTACATTATTTAAAATATTCATAATTTAAGTTGTCTAATATCCGAAAATAAAACATAAATTTAATTGTTCTTGGATAATAAAAAGGACAGGTCGGTGGCAAATCTCCAAGGGTCCATCTAAGGCGGCACCTATTCTTTCGACACCTCTCAATTAAACTTCACCTGAAATACACACCCAAAATACGTCAACATAATGTTGGTGAGCACATATGTTTATGACACGTTACTTTTCATGATAGACATAACATTCAATAATTCTAATAAAGACAAAACAATGACATAATATTCAAGGTGCACAATAGAATGTATCACAATCAAACCTGACCCGTACTTACTCGCCCGAGTGATAAAATATCCCCTAAACCGTTACAACTAAATTGTTGGGTTAAGTGTGCCCTGCTAAGCACGGTTAATTGACACTAATTTGTGACACAACAATTATTGAATCTCAGGGGGGGGGGGGGGGGAGTTTCCCTGCATAAAGTGCCCATTGTGTGCGATGGATTCCCCAAATAATACTATCCACAAATCACGTGGATCCTAATACAGTTAATGATTGTTCTGTTCGGGGACAAAATCAGGTAGTATTGCACCACAATAATAAATACCAATGAGTATGTATTTCACCCCAAAAGTTTTAAAGTAAAAATGGACTCACCTAGAGATCGATCAAGAGTTTGCTTGTAAAGTTTGGATGCTACCGACCGGGAGGGTTCTATGTTTGTTTCAAGTGAATTAGTACCTTATTAAGTGATCAATTGAGTCAAACTCTTATGTTTTTACATTTGTCATACATGGCTTAACGATTTCCAACTCGTATGTGAAATCTTGTTTTAAGTCTTGGCTTTTGTGTTCATGTTCTTATGTTTTGCTCAAGTTAAATCTAATATCTCATAAATTCAGATTATTTTGTTTTTATTAGTGTGATGAGTTCCCAAAACTGCAAGGTTTCATTAGTTGGCAAGTTTGGTCTCTCAACTTTGTTAAATTGACATATTTACCCTAAAGTTTGAAATTTGACACATCAATCAATTATGTTGACTTTTATTGTTTCAAGAGATTTGGGTTACTGAAATAAATTTATTTTGTGTCTTTGGGTTTTTCTTTATGGGTTCAGTGGCTTGTTTTTGGTTAGGCGTTTCGTAAAGTAAGATTTAGGGTTTCACAAACTGGTGGTTGGAATGTTCAAATGATGTTTGTGTTTGGTTATAACTTATTTAGAGTGTTAATTAGTCTCTGAAATATTATGGTCTTGTTCATGGGGTTGGTGATTGGGTATCGGGTTTTTAAACGCGTATCGGGTCGTGTTTCGGGCGTGATATATGATGTACTTTTAAGATTATTGGTTTTATTATATTTGAGTTTTTCTATGGTTTTGAGGGTCATGTCTTACTGAAAAATATTATTTTCTTAGTTTACTATTCTTCTGTATTTTATTGTTAATTTAAAATTTGAGGGCGTTAGTTAACTTATATAACGGTAAAATTTATATAAATTCTTAGAAAATTTAATAAATGGTAATATTTGGTTTTTAATCTATTTTTATCATTATTTGGCCATTAGTTACTATAGTTTCATTATTTTGAGGTGTTTTGCTGATTTTTGATATTTTAACGTTCGGGTTTCGGTTTTTAATGAGTTTTTGGTTTTGGTGAATTTGGTCAACTTTTTGCCATCTAAACTTTTGAATACTTATAATCATCTTAAGTTCTATATTCTTCACTAATATGACACTTAAACCCGTTTTTAACAATTTTATTTATTTTAAAGTGAATATCCTGTTATTTTTGTTGACCAATGAAATAAATTTTAAAAATTATGAAATTTAATTTCTAGGCTTTTGATAATATTTTAAGTCTACTGAAAGTTTTATACAACCAAAATTCATAGATTTACCATTTCCGTTACCTAGCTCGGTTAGTCTCGTTAAGTCCCGGTTTTGAATTTCTAGCTACTTCTATCTGATTTTTCCTTTCCCAATCATTTTTAACATTATAAGAACTCCAAATGACATCATAATTTCAGTAACTTAAATCCCCAATTTATTTTTTTTATTTTTCTCAAAATACTTATTTTTAAAATTGTATTATTCTTAAAATATGAAATACATATGTTTGGGTAATGAAAATTTGTTTATATAATTGTATGGTCTTTTTAAACTTCCAGAAATATTTAGATTAGAGTTTTTAGACTCTTACAATATATTTTCATATTTTATGAAAAAAACCGGGTTTCGGGTGGACTAGATTAACTAAAATCGTGTTTGTGCTCAATGATGGTTTTGAAAATGGTTTTGTATCCTTTACTTTATGAAAAACAAAGGGTTTTTGAGGGTTCATAAGATGTTAGGGTGTCTTGGGGTTTGTGGGGTCACTTTCGTGACGATACGCAATGTTTCGCGTGTTTTCGGTTAGTAACTAGTTACCTTGTCGTGATAGGGGCTGTTGAGTATGGGGCTGTTGAATGAGCTTGAGAAAGTGAGAGAAGGCATTCAAAATGGTGAGTTAGTGCACGTCATAAGATCAATGAAATGAAAAGAGTGAACTTGAAGGTGTGTGTGCGTTTTCTTGTGATGTTACCTTGGTGTTAATGGTTGGATGATGCTTTCCTCTTGATCCGATTTGGCTTGCAAAAGGGCTGGAGTTTGATGTTCTTGAGTTCAAGAGAAAGGAGGGTTAGTGGAGAGGGACTTAGAGTGATTGAATGAGTTAGGGAGAATGAGTAGTGAAGTTGTGTGGTGGGGAAAGAGAGAGGAGGAGGGGGCGGCCGAAATAAGGAGTGAAGGAGAGGAGGGATGTAGCATCTAGGTTCTTGGTTTCACCAAGATCATGCTTGAGATTTGGTATTAAACTTCCCAACACACAACCTCCATGCATTGGCTTAGCATAGAGTTATTTACTAACCATGTTTATTTTTTTATTTTAAAACAAAAATTATCAAGAGTATATTAATTTGCATATGTGTGTGCCGTGTATATACATATGTGTGTGTATACACGGGTGTGTGTGTGTGAGTGTGTGTGCCGTATGCATAAATATGTATGTATGTACATGTATAGATATATGTGTGCATGTGTGTCGTGTACATATGTATGTATGTGTTCATGAGAATGTGTTATATATTAATGTATGCATGGTTGACTGTTATTACTATTAATATTATTAATTTGGTTAATGCAAGAGTGTAATATATATATATATATATATATATATTATATATATATGTATATGAATATGTTGATTTATTATTTTAGAAGTTTAATGAAATTACTTTGAGTATTAATACCATCTTTAACTTATTATGGGTTTTAGTTGGATAATATTGAAGGATCAATGATGTAATTTATCATGTATTTTATTTACTTAAGTTTTAGTTATTTATATGTAATTATATAGTAGTGACATATTATTTAATTAATTGTTGCAAAATGTTTTTATGTTTTTACAAATTTTGAGTCTTTTATTCTTTTATGACCTCGGGCTTTTAAAACTTATGAGTTCATCTTTTATTATTTGATATTTCTATAATTTTTAAAGTTATGTTTGCTAGTTGATTCTTCCAGGTTGTAACAAACGTTATGGTTTCGTTTAATTGTCTTTTGTCCGGATGGATTGATGTTTATGGTTTTAAAGTTTAGTTAATCAGTAAGGCATCACTAATAGGATTTATTAGCCAATGTTTACTTAACAATTTTTGTCTTCTAAGCTATTGGACTCAAAGCCCATTTGGTCGGTTCAACATGCGCCATATTTGTGTGCGGGCCCATGGGCCCATATTGGTTTTGCGGGCCAATTCCCATTAAGTGTTGTGGCCTAAAGGCCTAATTAGGGTTTGATGGGTTAAAGCCCATTTAGGTGTGTGTATTAACGTGGGCCTAAGCCCAAAGCTGTTGGGCCAACTCCCTAAGTGTGGCCCATTATGATTTCTAAAAAAAAATTTCTAAGCCCAAAAGTCAAGGTTGTCACATCTTTCCACCAAACCAACAAATCAAAAATTTTAAAATCTTGTGAACTCATAATGGATAAAAAGTTTGTTCCACCATACCTCCTGAGTTCACTACTCGGAGTGTTACCATGTTAACGTTTATTACATTCATCACTTAAAGTATTATATAAAGCAAACATTGGATCATTTGAACTTTCGGCATGTGCCGCATGCCTCAATGACTCATGGATATTTGATGTTTCATCATATTTTAATAAATAAACATCAAACATTTTTTCTAATTGTTGATTAAAAGTAGCTTTTAAAGTTTGACCATAAAAAAGGTTTTCATCTTCTAAATCCATATTAGAAGTAATTTTATTAAGTAAAGTTTCAACCCCCGACAAAATTAAACTAGGGTTTAATGCAGCGGCACATGTAATAAACGGAGGCAATTTTTTAAAATAATTTTTAAGTTTTTCTTTCATTGGAGGTATCATATCCGAATAAGGTCTACCGCTAAACAACATCTCATTTAATTTTGAAGTCATTAAATAAATTTTGTGAAGTACTAACGGACTCGTTGGATAATAAACTCTAGAAGGACAAGTAGTTGTATTTTTAAAAATTTAAATCATTTTGCTTATTTCTTCAATAACGGACCAACCTGATGGATGGTAAGTATTTGTCTTTCCACGACTTACCAAACTATTATGAAAGGCTATTAAACTTTCTTTTTGTTCAATAGCCTTTTCAAACATGTTACAAGTGAAATTCCATCGTGTAGGTACGTCCCAATTCGGACCTAAACATTTGGAATTTGCATCTTTACAAAACTTGCGATATCTACTATATCTTTGGTTATTGCTAAAAATGTCATGTAACATTCTTTTAAAACCATATTTCACTGTTTCGATGATTCTTAAACCGTCTTGAACGGATAAGTTTATGATGTGCGCAACACATCGACTATGAAAAACACACCGTCACACATTGGTTTATATTTTAATTTTAAACTAGGAATTGAACCCGCGCGTTGCCGCGGGGTTTAATTTCTCATAACGTCATGAAAACAATATTAGCACCCTAGTAGGAGGACCTGAGTGTTGCGAAAATTTGTTCAACAAATTTGTTGAATTGTCAGGAGGGCAATTGTGATTTAATCGTTTGCAATTGACTCTTTTTGTGTCATTTGGTTATAATTATTATATAATACATTCCGAATGCAATGTAAAATTAGAAGACTTAATTGAAAACTAAAAGAAGTTAGAGACTTGAATGAAAAATTATAAAAACTTATTTGAAAGATTTGGTGATAAGACTAAGATGCTCCCACATGCCACCGTTCATGTTCTCGTTCTTCATCGGAACTCCACCATCTATCTCTAGTTATTTTTTTCTTTTTCTTTTTCTATCTTTAAAATTTTAGTAGTTAGATTTAGAAATCTTAAAAAGAGTCTGTAATTATCAACCTCATGTTTTAATATATACCGCCAATTAATCCACGTGCGTTTAAATAGAAAATAATTATTATATAGTTATTTAATCATGTAAACTTGGTGAAATGTCAGAGTTTGAAAAATGTGATCTTATGTTAATCAATTTGGCATAACTTCACTAAGTAAAGGAATGACTCATGCTAATCTCAAGATCAATAACTTGAAAATAAGTTAGTTAGTAACTTAGTGTTAAATCCTATTGATTCTCATAAAGTGTTTAAACAAACTTAGGCCCCGTTTATTTCACGAAATTCTCAGGAATTATAATTGGAATTGGAAAATTTTTCATTCAAAATCATGTTTGATTGTTAAATGGATGGAATTGGTATTGGATAATTTTCACTCATTCATTAAAATTCACATTCCTTCCACTTACCCATAAAATGTTTGACAATTCAATGAAATGTTCAAAATTAACATTTCAATTTTACTCAAAATTAACCAACCAAACAACGTTATTTATTTTCACAAGATTTCAATTTCAATTCCAATTCCAATTCCAATTTCTTTGCAATATATTCTGCGAACCAAATGGCCACTTCTTAGACTATATATGCTAGGTTCTATACAAAATGTAAAATCAAAATAAAAATATTAACTAGTTTGTAACAAGGCTTCACTTTTTAGTTGGTTTAGGGCATTGAAGTGAGCCGTCCCTGACCTTGAAATCTTGAATACCGCTAAATTCGAACCATTCCCACAAATTATTTTGTAGTTTTGAATCTACCATGACATACATATCAGATTGATTGGCATCAACTACCCGGTAGATCAACGGATGTTAACCATTCAAAAGATGCAGAAAATAAAGCTCTTTATTAGTATTCACCTTTATTATAATAAATTCACATTCTTACCAACTCATATGTTGTATGGAGCATAATTAATTTCAAGCCTACGGTCAATCTTGTAATTTTACCTTGTTCTAGATTGACTGGTTATCGATTAATTTTATTAGTTGTTTTTATTGTTTGTTAAAAATTCCACAAACTAAACTTTGATTATTATATTATATTATTATTTCTATTAACAAAAATAGTAATTTTTTTTAAAAAAAATTTGTATTTAAACCCCTTTTACAAAGACTCTGCTTAATGAAACCTATGACAAAGAGATCTAACCATTCTAAGGGTACATGGGGCACTAGACGGTGCCCCCCATTGGTTCTTTCGATTCTCTTGGCAACATCGGCGTTGAGGCTCCCCCATCTTTTTCCGTTTTCGGTTCCTACTTCCAAACATTTTTTGAAACATATGTTTTCTGTTCCTACTTCCAAACACTTTTTGAAATTAGACTGCTTTACTTAATTATTGGTTTTTATTTTTATTTTTTTTTTGTTTATTTAAGTAAGTTTGAGTTTTTAATTTTAAATTAATGAAATGTTATATTTTTGTGTTTTTAATTATTATTAAAATTTAATAGTTAAAAGTAATAATTTGGTTAGTTTTAGGTTGTGTCCCTATCTATTTGGGTAGTTTAAATAAATTTTAATAAAATGAGATGACATCCGATTATTCATTAAATTGATTTGGGTACATTGTGTATTTTGAGTTGTGTCATTTCCTAAAATTATTTGTTGATAACTTGTAAAGTTTTTTAATCCTCTAGGTGCCAAAAGGTTCATAATATTTTAAATAATGATTTGTTGATATATTGGAACTCTACAACTCATCTAGGAGTCAACAAAACTAAAATTTAAAATCAAATAGTTTGTTTAAGGTTTGATTCTTAACTCAAGTTATCAAGTAAGGGTATTTAAAACATGTAAATATAAGAATATATTGAGTTCAAATCTTACTATTAACAAAAATACTTAGGATTGAGACATAGGGTTTTCACAGTTGTGTATTTCTATCTAAAAAGGTTGGGAGTGTAGTCCCGACTAGAAAACGGATAGATGGATCAAATTAAGATAAAATCTATTTTTCGAAATATTGTCGTACAACTTACCGTTAAAATATATATTTATTTACAATTATATTCTATTATAAGAAAAGATTTTTAGCTAGTTTATGTAAAACGTACAATATACAAAGGACTAGCTTTAGTTAACCCCGTGTATTACACGGGTTGAACAAATAAAATATTAAATATAATAAAAATTTATCAAGTATAAAACGATATTTTACGATAAAATATAATTGAAATTACGTATAGTAAGAATAATATGTAATAAAACAATTATATCAACTTTTTAAATTTTTGGTTAAAACTTTTTTTTTTTCAAAAAAATATATAATAATATTTTGTTTTAAAACAAACCCGTATTAAAAATATCATTTTCAAAAATTTTCTTATTATAAATTTCAATTTTAATTATTTTTTGTTTATAAAAAATTAACTTTTAAAAACACCAATTTTAGGAAAGTTTGATGTTTTATAAAAATTTTATTCTATAAAATTTATTTTTAAAATACCATAGATCTTTTTTTAAAATTATTAAAAAAACTATTTTTGTTCTAAAAAAAATTAAATAATATTATTGATAATTAAGGTAATTGTTTAATAAGAGAGAGAAGCGGGAAAATTTTGGGGAGAATGAATGTGGTACCGCCACGTGTCACACCAAGATACTCTTTTATTAGAGTAGAAAGATATATGTTATATGTTTATTGATAGTACAAGTCCTTTTAAAAAAATAGGCTTCCAGGCTATGTTTTTTTTTTCTCATCCTGTTTTTATCTCAAACATGGGCGAAGATTCTTAGATGGGGGGGGGCCTCTCTTTTTCCCGTAAGTAGTGTTAAGTTTCGGCTCGACAGTGTAAATTTCCGGTCCGGTAGTGGAAGTTTTTTAATAAATATAGAGTTCGCTCCCCTTAAAATAGTTTACTCCCCCCCCCCCCACCCAAAGTGTGGTTTAAGATCCGCCACTGATCTCAAATCATGAGGATGATATAGACGATATTTATGATGTTTAGACACAAATTTACTGGATGTTAGTCGTCTGTTATCAAACATTGCTTTTGTCATATAAGGACGAATTCGATGCTTGAGTGTTGCTTTTATCACATATGGACTGGATTATCTGTATATGAAACCCCCTTATTGAAAATCCTAGTCCTTAGAAGCATGATCAATCTATCTTATAACTTTGTCAACTTTGCCAATATTCATATGTCGTGTGCCACTGTGCTACCACCCACAGAAACCTCTTAACACATACATGTATCGAAGACCCTTGTCGACTATAGCTCATAACCAATAGCAAATGGTACTTTTGGGTCCTTCCAAAATGTCCCAAGCATCTATAAAGGATATGAAAGGTTCTTTTTTGTTGTATTTAGTCATGTTGGATACAAAACAATTCTTAAAATGCACTTGTTACACTATATACGACAAATTAAAGTATACAATAAAGAAGTGGCCGATATCATATGTTCATTATATTTAGTGCAATGACAAAATCAACAATTATTTTTTGTGGAAATTTATGCCTAAGACAAGAAGTTACTATCATAGATGAGTTGGTGACCTGATTATCCTTTATTGATCTAGAAACATTACTTTCACGACCAAATGGTAGATATATTTTTATTTTATTTTGCATAAGAGTTGAAACTACAGGATATAACTCATGGCTGATTACTTTTATATAGCATGGATAGTAAAGTAATTTTTCTACCGATATTTACACACACTTTACTCTTAAATCTTCTATACTCCTAAAATCATCACACCTATACTTTATAAAATTTGACTTCAAAATTTAACTAGGAACTACATCACTTTACCATCAGATATAACTTTAAGACAACATGCTACTAATATTATCTATCTATTCTAATAAAAATGTAATTAAATGTGACAAATATCAGCATCACATACATTATTATCAAATTTTTCCCGATTCACTATACTATAAAATTACTATTTCTATTATTAATAATATTATTTAATTCTTTTTTAGATTAAAAATAGTTTTTAAATAAATTAAGAAAGATATCTTTTTACTAATATTATTGCTATAAATTTTTTTTTCTAAAATATCAAACTTTTTTAAAAATATGAATATTTTAAAATTAGTGTTTTGAAAAAAGTAAAGTCTTTATAAACCAAAAATAATTAAACTAGGGAGTAATAGTAAGGAATTTTTTTAAAAACCGGATGGTACTGTACAGTTCGCGGTTGGACCGGAAACCGGAGTCATTGATCGGACTTGGTTTTGGCCTTCGATGCAACGACAACCTTCAATCCTTGCCTTTGTAGGAGCCCGGAGTCGGTGACATTTAATCCAACCTTCACTTAGCCTTTAATCTTTGTAATATGTAGTTGGACGAATTGAGGAAAGCTTTGTATAACAATAGAGCAGATAGTTGGAGATGAAGAATCGTTCAATAGAAAAGTTGGAGATGAAGAGGATGAAATGTGATGATGAAAAAGGAGAAAGATAAATATAAAAGGACAAACCAAGTTACATTGTTTAAGTAACTATGATATAGAATAAAAATGCTTTTATTGGGAAGTGCCATAAGCAATAAATAGAAAATTTAAATATATTTTAGATGTAAAAAACGTAAATGTAATAAATAATATTATTTGTTTATAAAATTTAAAGAAAATGATTTTTAATCCACCATTGAATTCTACTTACGTAAGTTAAACATTTATTTTAAGTTTTGTTAAATAATATACTAATGTAGTTTTATAGAAAAAATTTATTGTGTTTCTAGATGACTATATTTAATATTTCTAAAATTTATTTATTTATTATAATATCAACCGCTTCTTAAACCTCAAGCTATTTGTGAAACTCATACAATATAGGTTTTTTGTTAACTTTATGAAAACAACCAAAATCATCAAAATTTAAAAGAGAAATGAGCCAACTGATCAAGCCACAAGTACATTCGACTCGAGAACACGATGAATACAAACTCCATTTCCAGCTTGGATTAAAGATAAAGGCGTATTGTTATGAATCGAAGCTTAAGTTGATGCTATCTCGATATCATAACTCCAGATCAATCAAGAAACTAGATAACATAATCCTTCTTAACTGCATGAATGGAGTTAAACCAATGACTAAGTTGTACAACAAAAACATTAGAAAAGTTTCATAACAACTCTCAAAAGTGTACTTAAAGATGAAACCAAAACAAAATTAGTAACCACTAGATTACATATTTTACTTCCATCTCTTCAGTTAACTTTTTCTTCTAATGAACGCCTTAATTGACTCGCGATAAGCAAGCTACTAGTTCACAAACCGACTAGTAGCTCAAGCTTCCAATTTGTGAGTTTCTTTTTCCGCCTTAGTCATGTCCTATTTACATGTTATGAGCTACTCTTTAGTGATCGTCAAATGGATTCGTCATCGGTCTTAGTAGTTGATGACTCTAGTCGTTTTACCAGCAAATCCAATGCTTCTTTCATCCAAGATTGTTGGCAAACTTCTTTAGCCTTTGATACACTAACCTGATGTAAACAAACATATGAAACATGTATGAGCATGATTTCTTGTGAAAAAATGCCATTTAGTACAAAGATTGAATCTTTTTCATTTTTACAAATTACCCAAACTCTTTGACGAATATCTTTTTCGGGCCAGAAGTCTAGTTGCCCTTTCACAAGTAAAGGAAACATGTACCCTTCATATAGCGCGTCGTTGCTCTTGCTCTTGAAGTGCCATGTACCCAACATATGCTAAAAATTCGAACGAAAAGAGGTAAAGTATACGATTCTTGCATATTACTAATAACTTTGGTTATATGCTATTTGACTTTGGTTTATCTTTTTGGTATCCATGACAACCCATTAGGGAAATCTCACGGGCCCCACCAATATCCTACCAGTTTACAGCGGGAAGGCCACAGGTCGCGAAGGCTTAAAGAAAATTTCAAAATTTGTATGCTGCAATGTCAAATCATGTTGAAAAAGAACCAAGTAATTAACAAACCTCAAGGCTTCCATATACTCCAGCTTCCTCCATGGTTTCTCTTAGCGCGGCCTCCTTCATCGATTCATCGGATTCCCAACCTCCCTGGTAAGAACAGGACATCTATTGATCATCATGCTTGACCATTTATATTATTTTGAAAAAGTCAACTTACAGATCATGCCCAAAAGTCAACATTTAAAGCATAAAATGAGAGAATGAAACAAAAATGGCAAATTACCTTAGGGAACAACATGCCTTTGCCTTTTCTTTGTGCACTGATGACAAGAACTTCTAATGAATCTTCTAAATTCACCCCTTTGTTACCTTTTATTCTGTAAGGGATACATCTGCCATAGGTTTATAACAATGTCAGTCAACATTTTTCATAAAAAGACAAAAATACCAGTGTCAACAAGATTGTCTTTTAACAAATATGTAGATATAATCTCCCAAACACCACCAAATCCCATGTAAAAATGGATCAGACCGTTATTTGATTTAGCTCCCGCTTTATGTAAGGGCCCAGAAAAAGATCAGGTCAATTTGTACAGCAGATTGTTTTCACGACTTGAACCAATTCACCCATTTCAAAAAGAAAATAAAAAAACAGAACCAATTTGTACATGAGATTGTTTTCACAACTTGAACCAAAACACATGAATAAGAAGAAGCTAACCCAACGACTTGACGACGGCCCTTGTCGTAACGCTGCAATTGGCGACCGGTGCGAGCAGCCATGGCTACCATGTTCTTCAATTCCATTTTTTTGTATTCGAATTTGTTACGAAATTGGAATACAACCTTAACTTTTAGAGGCAAAAAGCAAAGGAAATTACGATGGATTTATGAAATAGGAGATCTGATTTATGGGGGAAGGATATGCAGGAGATGATATATATATATATATATATGTATATATATAGAAATATATAGAGAAAATGAGAGGAAGCAGAAATGGCGCAGAGGGATTGGAGAAGACGAAAGAAGGATTTAATAAGATACCGGTGAGAAAGGGGCCCACATTGCAGACTGGTTAAAAAAAACAAATAACTGCTAAAACAACCACATTCATGATGGATCACGACACGACAAGGGTAATTAATGTCGGCCATTTTTAACATTAACCTCTATAATACTTTATTTTTTTCTTTAAAAACAAACGTCAGGACACGGGGATGATACCGATTAGTGGATCATTTGGCTGAAAAACAGTAGCGTGGTGGTTTGATCACCCCGCCTTGTATAAAACCCGCAACTAAAAAAACTCATGTCTTACTTGTAGCATATTGTCTCACAAGATCTTAACCCATGATCTCTTATTGAAAAGTTATAGGACTATTAGTGCGTATTTAATAAATCTATACATTTTCTTATTGTAATATATAATTAATTTTGGTTGGTAAATAAAAATATTGAAATCTAAATTTCTCTTTCTTACATCAACCTAGAGATAATTTTAAATAATTAAATATCTAAAATATACATCTTATTTTAATAATTTGTTGTCACTAATTATATTAAAATATTTCAATTATATATTATATTAATAAATAATTTTATAATTTTTAGATCTATATTATTTGTTGTTTATAATTTTTAAATCTTTATAATTTCTTATTTCACCCGTACTTATGACATCCAACATTCAAATGTTAACAAAATGCTGGCTTAAAAATGTTGGATTGATTCAAATCGAGAAATACATAAGTTTCTAATATAGTATTGGATAAGTAAATAGATACGTCACATGTCCTAATTCTTTGAACTCATAATTCTTTTTTTTTTTTTTTGTGTCTGTCTTATTATTATATGATATACATATATTAAACCATAGTTATTTACTTATTTAAATTTTATATTTAAGATCAGAGATTTTTATATTTTTCTCATTCCTAAGATCATGAATTACATATTCTCCATGCAAAAAAATAAATTACATAGTTTTTCTTTATAAAACATCTATATAACATATTTTTATCAACGAGTTGATTTCAAAGAGGTAGGAATAGTTATTAACATTCAGATTTTATATCTAAGGCCTAAAAAAAATTGGTGGCATAATGGTAGTTAATTGAAACTTTTAAATTATAGACCAAGGGTATATTAGTCTAAGTGACATTTTCAAGTTTCACCTTTTTCTTTAAGCACTCATAACTTCTATATACATGTAACACCCCAGTTTTTATTTAAAAACCAAGGATCGAATAAAAGAAAGAGCAATATTTAAAAGTTGAAATAATGTAGGGGTTAAAGATGAGCAACTAAAAGTTGATATCCTAAAACCCAGTGTAAAAGGAGATGTGATCATCCCATGAAAGCATTCTTACGAAGAGGGGCTGCTAGAGTGAGAAACTTCATGTTTAGAGAGAGAAAGTGCAAGAACCCAAGCAAGGTACCAACTTTTATGTATTAAAGGATAGATCTAATCTAGATCTATGTTATCTGGGTGTTTTAACACCACTTTGATTGATAAAGTTGACATCTTGAGGTGTGTTGATGTAGATCTTGGTTGATACCTCTCGGGTTAGGGTTTTCATCGTGTTCTTCCTGAAAAGGTGAGTTCTAGATCCCTATTTTTACATGTTTTTATTTGTTTCAGGACTAACATGCATACCATGTATGATTTGATAAAGGTTAACCATTTTATATTATTAAAGTTATTATTTTTATAAGATTTATCAAAGTTGATGTGATGAATAGTGGGATTGTATAAACCCAAATGATATGCATGAGTTGTGTTAAGTATAAGTTTAATGCGGCTGAATTATCAACACCTGCGTTAACTATAAGGTCATCCGCATTAGTACGTTATTGACTAAGTGTACAAATGCAAATGTGTATGATCAATCTGCATTAGTTTTATGCGGATGGTTATAAGTACTGTTATTCGTATTTGTCCTCAAATGCGGATAAGTTATTGTTGCCCACATTAGTGTTGTACTCTCATTTGCCTCTGAATGTTCTAAGTATGGGAAATGCGGATGGCATTTAGTCATCCACATTAGTCTGCCTGCACTCGCATTTATGACAGTTCCTTTTGAATGTTCCTAAATGTAACTAATACGGACGAACACATAGTCCAACCGCATTAGCAGATCGATCAGCCTCATATGTGGATTGTCGTTTGTAGTTTCCCTCAACATTGATGGTTCACCATACTCAAGTAACCAATGCAGATGAACATATAGCTCATTCACATAGGTTAATACTGTTACCCGTATTTCCTTGTCGCTCGCATTAGTTAGTTACTATTACCCGTATTTCTTCTGTTAGTTGCATTAGTCCATCCTTGTTACCCGTATTTGTTCTATTGTGCCCGCATTAATATAGTTCATATGTATTTTTCTATGCTTGTAATGGAATGATGATAGATGTTAAAGAGATGAAAGTTGTGTAGTGTTGATGAACTATACTTATAGTATTGAATCTTAGATGTGTATTATCTATGAAAAGTTGATGATGATTTGCTATATGCATGTGATAGTATAAAGTATGACTACGGTTATGATAATGTATGAAAGACTAATTACTGCTATAGTAAAAATGTAATGAATAAAAGAAAGAAAGATAACAGTAATTCAAGAAAGTAAATTGACCCAATGTACAAAAAGCCTTGCGAGCACTAATAAGAGTTTGCATTTGTTGCATTCTCACTCGCTAAAGGAGACATGCCTTGTGCTTTCTCACCCGTTATAGGAGACATGCCTCGTGCATTCTCATCCATTAAAGAAGACATGCCTTGTGCATTCTTACCCACTAAAGGAGACATCCCCTGTGCATTCTCACTCGTTAAAAAAGACATGCCTTATGCATTCTCTCCCACTAAAGGAGTTATACCTAGTGTATGCTCATCTGCTAAAAGAGCTTAGTACTTGTACTAGCTCAAAGATAAAATGAAAAGATAAAGATAGAACTAAGAGGCAATGATTAAGTAAACGATAAAGCATAGTATAAAGTATAAAAACCTATGAAAGTATGAAAGATGATAAAGATGCTGATCATATAGTGTAATAATGATTTAAAGTTAAAGGTTTTTAAAATGACTAATATGCTAAAGAGTTCTTTTAAAAATTTTAAAACTAAAACTCATTTAGTAATGTTAACTTTTGTATGCATATTAGCTTGATAGGTAAGAATGAAGATGGAATAAAATATGATAGCTTGATGCGGATGTGAAGGTACTTGGCTGTGTTCAAGACTTGCATTCTGATAGATGATTGATGTAGATGGATGTTATAGATATTAGACTTTGATATATGTAATGATCTTTTTAAGTTTCCATTGCTATGTTATTAAAATGTTTAAAGTATAAGAATTATTGCTTATGATGTCCAAACTAAATGTGAGGTTGCCTAGAAATAGGCCTTAAGATACAACTTTATTTTTAAAAAAAAAATACACCATAAAAAGATTCATTTTTTAATCTTTAAAATCATATAATGTTGTTATATAATAAGCAAAGTTGTTTTCACATTCAACTCATTGTGTAAAATTCCTAAGATCATTATGTCTAATGTTGATCTTTGTGTTTTTCTAAAATTCTAATTTTTAAATAACACAATGCTGAAAATATAATTTTTTTACATTTCTAGTTCACTATGTAATCCTAATCAAGTTTTCATGTAATCATCGTCAAACAGCTCATTGTGTCCAATGCTAATCATCGATTCTAGTGCTAGTCATTGTGTTATCCATTATGTATAATGCTGATCATTATGTCTAATGCTGACTATTATGTTATGCATTGTGTTTGTTCTAAAATGATGATTTTCGAATAATACAATGCTAAAATATGTATACTTTTTATGTTTTCATTTCATTATGTAATTTTCATAAGGTAATTGTGTAATCATCGTCAACTTAAAAAGATTTACACAATGATCTAACTAAACTACGCAATGAAAAAAAATTGTTTTTTTATACAACTCTATATGTTTTCTAGAGATAAAAAATACTTATTTTTATGGTGTAATTTTTTTAAAAATAATATCGTATATAAAAGTTACGGGTGTTTAAAAAAGTGAACTTTGAAAAAGGGGAACATTATCAACTATGCGCTCAACTTAATGTTGATAAAAAATACACGTGTGGAAATCTCAATCTTTCTTACAGTTTGTTGCTTTTAAAGATTTTGTATTGGAACCTTTTCCTTTTGTTATATCATTTAAATGAACTTATTAAATAATTATTTTATCCTTATTTTTGTAAGGAGTGTTTAAATATTGACTTTTGGATATTATAATTGTTTTAAACTTTGGCTATTGTTTTTGTATTTGGACATATAACTTTGATTATGGGTGATTTTGTTATTTTTATTATTTTGTTATTGAAATAAGGTTTTAAACTTTAATATTTAAAGATGCAATTTTGTTATTTTTATTTATACAAAAGGCTTGAATTAGGGGTAATATGCAATTAATGGTCTTAGAAAAAGAAATATGTAAAAATTTGTTAGTAAAATTTAGTGTATTTAACAAGTCAATTTTAATGAAATAGATGAATATGTAATATATATGTTTCAGACAGAGTATATATATAGTTACATTTTTAAGTTTGGAGAAATGTGTACTTAATGATAGGGGGAAATATAAATACGTAAATGCCCCTTAAAAATAATATGTTTATTATTTTATGTCGAATTCTACTTATTCATTATTTGTATTATATTTTGTTTTTACATATATACTTGTTAAATTATATATTTGACATGTTCCGTTAAACACATTACAGATATATTAAAATTAAGGACTAACCTTTGTTTAATCACACTTATTTTATTTAGTTCACATATATCTAACCTAGTACCCTAATATCTTAGTTTCATTTTTTTTCTTTAATGACTTCTTGTGATTAAGTGGTGTGTCCGATTAATGTTAAATTCTTAGTGTGTAGGTTGTGATACTTTATCCTAAAAAATCTAAGAATTATTGTTTAAAAATAATAAAAGTAATTCATTAGTTATTAGTTTGTATTAATTCAAGTAATAATATTATATTCTTAAGTAAATACAAAATTACATTTTGTAAAAAGGTTTTTGATTCAAATTTATTTGAAATTTCAGAAATTATTTGAGTCAAATGTATAAATTCATATAAAATATATATGTATATATGCATATATGTAGGGTTGGGTTCAAATGAAAAATAAGGAAAATTATTTAAACCAATAAACCAAATCTCTACATTTGATTTATAAAGATCTATGGCTTATGTTTGTTTAACTTTTTGTACATATAATCCAATAAAATTACAATGTTATATTATTATTATTTTTTTAAATATGAGCCATTGATTTTTATAAATCAAAGGTGAAGATTTGGTTTATTGGTTTACACAATTTCTCTTGGTTTTCATTTGAATTCAACCCTATATATATATATATATATATATATATATATATATATATATATATATATATATATATATATATATATATATATATAGAGGATGGATCCTAAAAAACCACAATATTATGAGAAAAACTAGAGAAAACCCATGAAACCGTTCACATAATTTATAAATTTTTTTATCACTATCCTATATATATATATATATATATATATGTGTGTGTGTGTGTATAAATAAGGGTATGAATCAAATGAAAATCGTATCATGGTTTTACATGCACGTCACACATAGGTTACTTATAAATAACCATTTTTCACTCAACATAGTGTTACGTATATGTAAGACTTTTTATTCTCGTAGGTGCATATATATATGTACCAAATACATATTAATATATGTAAAAAAAATACTTAAATAATATTTTAACAATTAAAATAACAAAAAGTTATAAATTATGTCACTCGTTTCCGTGGTTTTCTTTGGTTTTCACATAACTATTGATTTTCTTAGTAACACTCTCCTATATATATATATATATATATATATATATAAATATATATAGGGTGCAAAATAAATGTTAACCCTCCTTTAATGCTTCATCAAGATCAATCAAAATTATTTTTTTTATTAGAATAACATCATTACAAATACATAATGTTATGTTTTTTTATGTATATGTATAAATTAATAAGTGTAAAAAACATATGACAAGTGTAAGTTACTTACACCTAACAAATATTTATAGGTGTAAGTGTCTCATAACTTTTAGAATTTACACATATACATAAAAGAAAATAAAATCGTATATGTATAATAATGATGCTATTCCAACAAAAAAATAATGATTTTGAAGTTAACATGGTTATCGTAATAAAGATGGTTAACATTTGCTCTCTTCCCTATATATATATGTATGTATATAAGAGAAAGAACGGTTGTTAGCCCACTTTTAGTGCGATAACCCGTTAACATTAATTTAACGAATACTTACACTATAATTGTGAAGTGTAACTAACTTTTACACCGCGTTACACCACTAACGTACGAACTCCCCCTCCCTCCCATTTTCAAAATTTTCCTCATTTTAAAAAAACATCATTCTTTTTTAAAACCTTCTTAATGTTTTTGTGTGATGTTCTTTTTTTATATAAATTACACAAATAAATAGATCTTTTAATATCTTTAATTCGAGTGTAGGCTTGCTATATTTAAAATTTTTTAACGTTCATTGTGTACCAGTAGTTTTACCAACATAACTCTTACTTACAGTGGCGACATGACCTCTTGTGAACCACTAGTTGAGTTAATGGATTATCGAAATAAACAAGGGTTAACATTCGTTCTCTATCATATATATATATATATATATATATATATATTATTCCAGCAACTAATATAGTATTTCACTACTTTGTACTCCTAAAGATCCTTCTCATCTTTCTACTTTATATGGTTTAGAGACATGGGTTTTTGTGTACTGCTTAGAAAGTTTACTTGAAAACTTTTACTAGGGCTCCTTAATTTTGCCAATGCTCTCACTAGGTAAGTTATTAAATCATAGTCTGTCCGAACAAGGTATGGTTTGGATGAACATGTGACACTAAGGGGCTATTTGACAACTTCTGAATGGGTAAGTGCTGAATTAATAAGAGTTCTCATTAAGTGCGGAACCAGTAAGAGATCTAAATCATTTAAAGCTAGTATATTACTTAACTAATTAGAGGCAAATGTCTAACCAATTCAAATAAAAGCTATTAACCATTCAGACTCAGTATAATGCTTAACCATTCAGAGGCAAAAGTGCTTAACTATTTAGAAATCTACTTACGAAACAAACACTCTAAACCATTAAGTGCTGAACTATTCATACATCTGAATGGTTAAATGGTAAACAAACAGCTCCTAAGCTGAAATTAACCATTATCCGACCTTTGTAGCTTCAAAAAAGAGTTATAAATGATCTTCTAGATCTCTCATTTCGTCATACACCTTGACATTTAATGGCATTTTTTTTATCAAATTAAGTGAACTTAAACACTGTTATATTGGGAGTAAACTTGATTGAACTTGATTGAAGCATTTGGCTTATATGGTTTTAATATCTCTATCCCATAAATCTTCCTTAGTTGCATCAATATGATTATTCTTGGTATGTACAAAAACACCAACCAATACCTTGGTCTGTATCGAGACATTATCCTTCCTAGACCGTAAGGAAAAGGCAAGACATTTGGCCAGGAATCTGTAAGTATAAGTATGGTAAAGTAGTCGTAAAAAATTAGTTGGACATGTACATCATGTTCATTTCAAATGGAACTCATGACACCACGAGGGGTGCTCTTCCAAACCCTCGATGTTTGATAGAGCTCTCATGGATGGTGTTTTTCTTAAACTTGACTCCTCACACTTAGAACCAACGTGTTGGGAGTATCCTATTGAGCTAGTTTCTCATGTTCGTATTCATATACTATCCTTAAAGCCACTCCATTCATTTGTTGGTCACGTGCATGATCTTCCATGAGTTGTTTTACATAAAGGAAATATTCTCTCACCTTGTGAGGCGTCAACTTTATCATGTTAGCTTTTGTTCACAAAAAAACATAGCTAGTATAGTTCTGCTGCTTATCCAATAAATATTCCTTTATTTCATCAATCATGATTACATCCGATGATATGGTGGCGTCAAGTGGGCACTCCTTTGTAGGACCTGCCAATGGCATTATGGTTAAAGCTATACATACCAAAATTCATTAATATTCTAGTCCATACAAAGACGTTAACCCTCGTTGATCATAAGTGAAAGACAAGCATTAGTCTTACCATAAGAGAGGTGTCATGCGATCAGCCTTTGGCGTCATAATTAGTTTTGGTGTCTCAGGGAGAGAAAATATAAGGACATGAAAGACAACATAAAGAGAGGACAAGATTGTTAATAAAGAGATAGGAGAGAAAGAGAGAAAAATAAAAAGAAAGAAAGAGAGATAGAGAGAGAGAAAGTGTGTGCCCAAATGACTCTATGTTATAGTGATGTGGTAATTTTATAGACTTGTTGTGAATCTTCATTCGAAAAAGAGATTTAATGGAGATATCCTCAGTTCCTTTCTTGGTAAATTCTGAACTACCTTCTTGTCTAAGTTTTCTTAATGCTCTTAACATATTCTTTTCCATGTAAAGGCTTGACTGTTCTAACCTAAGGATAAGGGACTACTAGAGTCAATATTGACCTCCATTACTCTCCATTTCCATACTCTTCTATACTTGTCTTATTCGTACGTTTTGACCTATGCGGTCATTGTTTCCTTCATTCATCTATGTTAGAAGCTTATGTCCTCATTTCACCCCTTTCCTTTTTATGATGTGGAAAGAAATTCGGGTGGGAATTCCTTTCCCTAGTCAACCTTACCATATCTTTCACCCCTCATCCGAACTAGTTTAGGTAGTTGTCAATAATTAGTGATTTGGAGTTCTTGACTCGTGATTTCCAGTAAAGTAAAGCAAAGTAAAGGAAAGTAAAGTAAAGTAAAGTAAAGGAGAATCTCCCTCTTGATCGTAATTGCTCTATAAGTTATATAGATAGATTGATATTTTTCTTATCCCCGAAGATCCCTCAACTTTAGGAATCAATAAGCAACCGAATGATGGGTGAATCACATCTGTTCATGTTCAAGAGACCACATTGTGCCTGTGGCCTCCTACTTGGTAGGGGTGTCTCCTCCGTTTTAAGTAAATAGAAAAACCCACTCTATCAGACCACTACACATGAAGTTACGACCCGAGAATGAATTTGTAAAAGATCCCCATTGCCTAGACATATAGGAATATAAAATAGCCCGGTCAAAAAGGAGGGGATGAGAGAAAAGTAACGGATATGAAAACTATAGAAAGAAAGTCAAGTTAAAAAGGTAACATGAAGGCTTGATGAGATCATTTTGTTTGTTTGATCAAACTTATGATAGAAATAGTTGTGTTGAAATAGTTGTAACTAAAAAGATGTTAAAAATAACCATGTAAGAATAAATGAATAATGATGAAAAAAAGTAGTAACACAACATTTCACTCTTTAAATTTGAAACCATAAGGAGTTTCAACAAGTTTCAAATTTTCATACATCAATAAACTATAGTTTTTCTTTAAATATATAGTTAAAATTCATAGTTTTATACTCTTTGATATCGAAAGAGTCTTGATATATACTTTTTTTAAAAAAAATTTATTTCGAAAGGGTCAAGGGATTGCTTCTTCTCTATAGGGTAGGGGGTTGTGCACACTTTTCGGGGTTAAATGACCATGCCACAAAATACAAAAGGTTTGCAATGCACATGTATGTAAGTTTGCATTACACAATCATATAAGTTTGCAATGCACGATCATATAAGTTTGCAGTGAGTCAAACATTTACGTGTTTCGTGAGTTACATATATGGGTTTTGAAAGACATGTCCCAATGGGTTAGACGCAACATTATAGTGAGTTGGATGCATGTGAGCCAATAAATTTACAATGGTGCGTTCAACTTCTAATGTTTTATTCACCATTTCAATAAATTTTAATCCACATGTGTATAACAACACATCTAATTCATTACAAAGTGCGTGTATAAACTATTTTAGTAGTACACCAACTTTTAAAATAATGATTCATCTAACCCATTATAATAATGTTTCTAGCTCACTACAACAGTGTATATACTTCTTATATGTAATCTAATGATTTGTTTTGATTAACGATGCTACTATTTGTGTATTCTAATTAAAGATCATGTAGAAATTGGACTTTTAGAGACGTATTAAGCACCACGCTTGGATGAAAACTAGCCTTAGTGATACGACGATGTTGAGTGGAAAGTTAGTCTCCTACTGTCTTTGGTTTTCCCCAATATATATACACAGTTATTTTTCCTAAGGGTAAAGATATATGAACTCACGCATGCTAGCAACGTAGACAAATTTTCAAATTCGAAATGAAACTTTAAATTATCATTGGTTGTGGGACACATTCACTCTTTTCGGGATGATAGTTTCTCATTTGAATTTATAAAATGAAAATGAAGATCAAATAACAATCCTCAATATAGTGTAATCGGTTACGACAATGGGTCTAACTCCGTAGGTTTAAGACACACATTTAAGGTCATTTTATCATAGTTAGTGCTTGAGTTTTAGCTTTAGCTATAAAAAAGAAACGAGCTTTAGAGGCAACCATATGAACAAAATATCCATCAGTTGACGTATTATTTCTTCCTACTTTTCACTAGTAAAATATACATAATACCTTATGTACATACGTAATAATGTAAGAATCCTTGTCAACTTTCAGTGATTATGTTAGAAAACCAAAAAAGCACTTGATCGAAGTAAAATAAAAACTTATGAAAGTAACTTTATTGAAATCCACCAACAATAACGATATGCAATTCTCAAATTCATTGGTCTTCCCATTCTCAATTGCCCTAGTTCCTTGTAAAAGCGATATGTGATTCTCAATTCATCATTCTTTTACCCTAAAGTACTGACTCCTGCTTTCCACGATTCCTAGTTTCATAGATAATCTTTTTGTTTTTCACACATTAGAAATTTTGAGGCCAAAATAAAAACTATGGCAGTAAATAATCCGAACGAACATGATCAAAGTCTTGTACGTGCTCGTTTATTAAGTAAATAAACTATTCATTAATAGTTCACGAACACTTACCGGTTATGAATGAACACAAATAAAGACAAACGAACACAAACAAATATTTATGAATCTAAATGAACACGAACGAAAGTTTCTCAAACTTTAACAAAAACTTACATAATTATTAGAACATACTTGACATAATTATCATAAATACAATTAAAACAAATTTTAGAAGTTTGTCAAGATTTAGCATAAACTGAGGTTGAAAATGAGCAAATGGAGGATGTTGGCGAAGACATATAGTATAGCTAGTGTTTCACATTTTTGAAAATTAAACTAGTCAAATAAAAATATAATATATAAAATCTTTAAATGAACAAGCACAAACGGATATAAACAAACATGTTATCAAACGTTCACGAATACAAATGAACGAACGCAGATTCTTTTTTGTTTATTTAAGACCCTGATAAAGACCCCAACATTAAACAAAAAGCCCTAATATATATACTTTCTTTTGAGGCTGCAAAGCCTAGCTTTATCCACTTGCTCTTATGTGCCAACACTAACTCTCTTCATTTTTATAACAACTAGCCGAGTGTATGTGCTTGGTAACTTCATTTTATAGAATGTAAGCTATGATCATGAGCGGACCTAGGTGCTAACTATGGGATCAGCCGCACTTCATGAAAGTTTACTTCGTTCTGTATATATGCGATCTAATATGACTGACCTTAAAAAAATTGGACACCAACGCGTAGGAAATTTTGACACTGGTCTACTTTATATAAATTTGTTGTCGACCACAAAGGAAAATCAGTTTACAATTTTAAAGTTATATATATATATATATATATATATATATATATATATATATATATATATAAAAATCTATGATAAACTACTTAACACATATTTTAACATTTCTTATAAACACAATAACCATTAAGCTAATTACTCCATTCATTCTTATAAACCTAATCACCCAAACACCTAAAAGCTATTTTTTTTAAAAGTTAAGCCTTCTACTCTATTAGCCAAAACATTTACTAATCAGCTTAATAGTTAATAAACAACTTGATTACTATTTAAAAATTTAGAATATTAGCGGCAATTGTAGGGACAAGTAGTTAAGCAACATATGCGATTATGTGACGATTGACGCATTGTTATTACATATTTCTATCATACATTTCTAATAACGGTTGACGTATCCTATTATATATTTTAGTTTTAACTTGGTTATGAATTTTTTTATCGTGTGACGTCCAAACTAATCCTTACTAATTATCGACCATTATTGAAAAAAATTTCTAAGTCCGTAATATGTCCTTGTTACTTGTTACGTGATGGTTGAAGAAAGACACATTTGGGTACTGATTTTAATCAAAGTCAGTATTTTACCTTTTCCACTAATATATGATCGATACACATTTTTCACCGAAAAAAATATAAACTAGTGCATAGAAATTTTAAAGTTGGACAAATTACGTTCTGAAACTCAAAACTTTTTATTGGTTTCAGAAACAAAAAGTATTGATTAAGATACAAAGAAAGTTTTGGGATTCTCAACTGAATTTATATATTAGTTTTCGACTCGTTCATGCATCTCTTAGCCCGATACGATTATAAATATTAGTTTTTGTGTTTCCTATACTATAACCATGCATTATTAGTTAAGCACGAAAACAGTCACTTAATAATTTCGTGAAGATTGCCTATGAGACGTAGATTAATTGATTTGGGAGGAGACAACTTATAACTTTTCAAATTGAAGGTCATGAGTTCGAGTCTCATTTGTTACAATATGCTTCAAGTGGGCCATGAGTTTTACCATAGTAAACATTTGGGTGGGGGGTATTCCCCTAAATGATGGGCGGGCTGAGTCAATAGTGCTTTTTGCATTCGCGGGCGTCGGTGGCCTTTCGTCAATGGATTTACCCAGATGATCGGGCTTAAAAGTATTAGTTGCCCATTAAAAAAAAATTTAATTTCTTGAAGACATCTACCCCACATAAGTGTTCTACCTAAGATTGAAGGTGCAGCATAAAGATTCTTAAATTTATTAAAAATGCGCCCTAGGTTGCACCATTAAGAAAATATAATGAGAACTAGTTACGTATGAACTTGTTAAATGCATGTTGGATATGGCTCAGTCCTTTTAGTAAAAGATTGGGCCGAGTTTCATTGAAATTCAATTAAGAGAACGTACGTTATCACTTCTTATCTATATCCTTATCCGTATCCAAAGTATCCCTAGAACTCAAATTTGATCTCCTTCCATACTTCACAAGCAGCAGCTGGAGCTACCGTCGTGGTGGAAAAATATGGATATGTATGTTTCTAGATAAACCAGTTAAAGTTTAACCGGCGTTCTTGGTCGATAGAGGGTTCAGTTAATTTAGTAGCAAGGTTCCCGAGACAACATTTCCTCAGTTGGTAGAAGAAAGACTACAGCCCAGCGCTACGGCTTAGTTAAGGACTCTCTCATGACGACAAACAATAAAACCTAAAATAATGAGGGCATGTTAGGGGTCAACATTTTAAGTGGGAGGGCTAGTGGAAATCAAGTCTATGCTAAGATGAATCAAACACATAAATATAAAGAATATTATAATAGTTACAATGTACATTCTTTACAAAGTAACAAGAAAAGTATTGAAAATCTTGGTTTTTCGCTCTTAAACTTTGATACTTTTTGATTAAATTAATAAAAAGAATGTGGGCATCATAACTTTGAATTAGAGCATATGGCTTGAGGGATTCAAGTATAGGGATAAATACTTAAACTCAAAGTATAATGCACTTGGTAGTAGTGAAGTGTTCAATCCAAGATTTTGTTGGAAATTTAATTGTAAGTTGGCATGTTCAACCTTATCCCACATTGGTGGGGGAAGGAAATTTTGAGGTGCTCATACGAGGCTTTTCTTTATGTGTTTCCAAAGTGTTAGTTGGGCTAAGAAAAGGGCTAAGCTCACATGTACGCCGAGCCGAGATGGAGACGCGTGTTCGCGAATGGGCGCATTTAAGGCGTACTTTGCACATACGCAAGAGCTAAGGAACTTTAATTTTTATCTAGGGTCCGGTTCAGGTTCGTGAGATCTGCGGATAGAATCAAAACCGACTTGGAGATAAACTGGTAGGATAAAGTCTATCAGTTAAGCAGATTAGATCATCTGTGTAACCATATTTTTTCTAACTATTGGGGGTTATCCCTATCCCCTGCTTTTCTCACAGTTGATTACGATTTATGCTTATAAGTAGAGGTATCCTTCAAACAGTTTATTGATCCCAAATTCGCATCTCTCCTCTGCCATTAACAATTCTCTCACAACTTCTACGTTTATCTGCTTCCATTGCTATTGGAATAAGATATATGTTCTGGATTAAATCCTAGGAGTTAGATTGTCACTTACAGTAAATAGAATGCATAAAATTCTTTAAGGACATGATATTTTTCTGTGTAGTTCATCACCCGAATAACACCAATTAATAGGTTAGTATTATAATTTTGCATGTTCTTTAATTCGTTTGATAACAGGACACTCTCTTTTTACCTTTCTTACAATCAGTTTTGGTCACGTAGGATCAAAATGATTCGGCCAATAACTTGGTAATAATAATAATAATTAACCTTTCTTTAGTTTAGTCTAAATAAACAGACCAAATGGACGCTGAACTTCCTACCGCTAATCTGAGATTCATGAATCAATAGTTTGTTAAGTTGGAGAGATTCGATCGTCAAAACTATACCCGTTGGGCTAAAAAAAGTCAAGTTCATACTGATCATTCTAAAACTATATTATGTTCTTGAAGAGGGAAATAAACCGGATCAGCAACTGATTTCTGAGTTGAAAAGGCGAAGACTTTTCTAAAAGAAAGCTGAGATCTTTGTCTTAGTCATATCAAGAACTTACTTTTTGATCGCCTTATGACTTGTACTCGCAGGTTACAAGTACTAGAGAGTTATGAAAAGTTGTGGAACTTAAATACAAGGCTCATGAAGAATGTACTAATAAGTACCTTATGGCAAAAAAGTTTAGCTTATACAAATATTAAAAATATTGAAAAAATGCAAACAAAAGGTTTAAAAAATTAAACAATAAAAAATTAGAAAAATACAAAACTTGTGTAAAATCAAAATTTACAAAGAAATCTTTTCCAAGTGTCGAGCAACGTAATACATCACTACTACAACTTATCCATTCGGATATTTGAGAATTAATGGAATCTTTACCAGCGGTGGTAAGAGATACTTTATCAATTTTTGCGATGACTCTAGCCGCTACTTATATGTTTATTTATTGCGTACAAATGACGAACCTTTTGATGCATTTAAACTATATAAGGTTGAGGTTGAAAACCAACAAGAGAAATGCATAAAAAATCTTCGGTCGGACAGAGGATGAGTATATATCAACCGAGAATTTGATGCATTCTACGAAGAGAATGGCATCATACATGAAAGAACTTCACCCCTTACTCAGCAACAAAATGTTTTGGCTGAGAGAAAGAATCGTACCTTGGTAGAGATGGTTAACTGTATATTAAACCAATCGAAATTACCAATTAACTTGTGGGGAGAAGCTTTACTAACCGCTTGTTATGTTCATGATAGGATCACTAGTCATGTGATTCCTACTAGCTCATGTGAGTCTTGGAAAGGAAGGAAACCAAACCTTGAGTATTTAAGAGTTTGGGGATGTATCGCTTATTATAGAACACTAGATCCTAAGAGATCCAAACTCGGAGCCCGAGCTATGAAAAGCGTGTGCATTGAATATGCTCTATGTAGCAAGGCACACTGACTGTTGGATGACGAATCAAGCATGGTTGTTGAATCCAGAGACGTGGAATTTTTTGAGAACAAGTTTTCCTTAGATAATGAAAACATAAACCCACTACAACTCCCAGGGAGAGTGTCCAACCTTTACAGATTATTAAAAAACCAAGGAGAAGTACTAGAGCTAGAAAAGAGAAGACTCATGGAGATGATTTCCACTCTTATTTGGTTGAAGGAACACAAAGGAAAGTAACAAGAAAGGTCATTTTGCCATTTATTTGGATGATGATCCTAAACATTTCAGCAAAGCCATGTCATTGAGAGATGTTTCTTTGTGGAAGGAAGAAATCAACGATGAAATGGATTCAATCATGGGAAATAGAACTTGGGAGCTAGCTAATCTACACAAAGGAAAAGTACCCATTGGATCCAAAAGAATTTTCAAGAAAAACTATCATCTAGATGGATCCATGTTTGCCTATAAAGCAAGATTAGTTGGTAATTGTTATAGATAGAGAGAAGGAATAGATTATTTTGATACATATACTCCAGTTGCTAGAATTAGCTTTATTAGAACTCTTATAGCACTTTTTGCATTGAATGGACTGTACCTTCATCAAATGTATGTGAAGACAACTTTCTTAAATGGGTTTTTGAAAGAGGAGATTTATTTGAGCAACCAAAACGGTTTGTGATGCCTGGATAAGAGACTAAAATGTGTAGACTTATTAAATCTCTATATGATTTGAAGCAAGCTCCTAAACAGTGGCATGAGAGGTTTGACACCACTGTGACTGCTTTCGGGTTACAACACAATGCAGCTCATAGATGTATCTATATAAAATGCAAACCCGAATACACAGTCGTGATCTATCTTTATGTTAATAATATGTTGATCCTTAGCACGCACCTAGTGGGTATTTCTGAAATTAAGAAATATCTATCTTCGAACTTTAAGATGAAGATTTGAGAGAAGTTAACACCATTATTGGGAACAAGGTGAAAAGAACAGATAATCAGATTTTTCTGAGTCAATCTCGTTGCATAGACAAAAATTCCGACAAAGTTACAACACTTAAACATAAAGAGTTTAATACACTGTTGATCCAAGTGTGAAAATTAAGGTGAACATTGGTAGAGCAATGGCTCAACTAGAGTGTGCAATTGGTAGTATGATATATGTCATAATTAGCACTTACTCTAACATGGCCTTTGCCATTAGCATACTGAGTTAGTACACTGTAAACCAAGGTACAAAGCACTAGAATGCAGTAGGTAGATTACTTTGATACATAAAAAGGACAAGTAACTTTGAATTGACATATAGGTCATATTCCATGATACTCGAAGGTTATTCTGATGCTGGTTGGATTGATCAAAATAATGGCGTGGATCTACACTCTAGCCGGTGGAGCAATTTCTTGGGCGAGCAAGAAACAAACGTCTATTGCACACTCAACTATGGTAGCTGAATTCATAGCACTAGCTACGGGTGGTAAGAAGCATAATGGATTAGAGATCTACTTATAGACATCCGTCTTTGGGATGTTCCAATGCCTCCAATTCCCATATATTGTGATAGTGAGGCCATACTATCTAGGTCTTCCACATATTTTTGTGAGACAACTACTTGAAAATGGTACCATCAAGGTTGTCTATGTCAAGACGCGTAAGAACTTGGATGTGTCTCGTACCAAACCACTAACGAGAGATTTGGTAGTAAATATGACGAGAGCCATGGTTCTAAAGCCATATTAGATTTGTAAGCGATAGAAACCCAACTTAAACCTAGTGCCCCTATTTCTCGAGTTTAATGGGTAACAACAAAGTCATATAATGAAAGAAGGTACTATCAATTTGATAGATCCATGTGTGGTAAAATAGTACATCGTTGCGAGAACGAGGTTGAGCTAATGCTTTTAATTAAGTTTCAGAGGCATCTAAGAAACGAGGATGTTGTAAGCTTTGCCTATATGATCTAGAGGTGTTGCAGCTCAAATGAAAATTTTTGGTTTATCTTCGAGAGGATCATGAAAAGGATTTATAGCGCACAGCTATATTCGTGCGTAGTGAGAACGCAAAGTTGGCTGGTGATGTGTGGGTGTAAACTTAAGGGGTCCCAAGGTTATTGGTTTAATTCCATAGAACACCATTAAATCTGTCTTTTCTTGTTTATCAACATAAACTGGGTTCAATCTCTTTGACACCCGAGTGATATCATCTGTCCTAATGAAATGAAACATTCCAACTTGGTGGGGGGGGGGGGGTTGGTTTGTTAGAAATTTAATTTTAGGTTGGCATGTTAAATCTTGTCCCAAATGGGTAGGGGGAGGAAACCTTGAGAGGCTTATAAGGGGCTTTCCCTTATGGGTCTCCAAGGTGTTAGTTTCGCTAAGAGAAGACGGAGAAGCGAGTTCGCGAATAGGCGCGTTTGAGGAGCGAAAGGGCGTGTTTAATGCGCACTTTTCACATACGCATCGTCGCTAAGAGCTAAGGAGCTTTTATTTTTAGTTAGGGTCCAGGTGCGTGAAACCTTCGGACATAATCAAAACCAACTTGGAGATAAACCGGGAGGATAAAGTCGATCAGTTAAGTAGATTGGATCATCTGTGTAACCGAATTCGCTAATTGGTGGGGGTTACCCCATCCCTTGTTCTTCTCACAGTTGGTTTACAGTTTATGCTTAAAAATAAAGGTCTTCTGCTACGAGTTTATTCATCTCAAATTCGTAGCCCTTCTCTAAAATAGTGAGTGAATCTTTTGTCCTCTTTATGGATGTGCAATTATTGTTCAAGCTAAAAGACAATAATATCAATAGCTTGTTAGTCACTTCAACTGTCTTCAACTCTATACTAACATCTTCATTTGAGTCACCAATTTTACAAACCTATTAATTTGAACATTTAAAGCTTCACCCTTAATTTGATTAGACATATTGAACTATTGATTAAGCATATCTTTACGGCTCTCTCTCATGTCTCTATTTCCCATCAACTTTTCCTTTTATGCATCATATAGTACTTTAGCTCCAATAAATTCTCTAAAACCATATGAATTCTTTGTAGGTCATGCCATAGTGATTGAATCATATGATTTATCATCCAAAGCAAATTTTTTAATATCTTTTTCATCCCATAAGTTCTGTGGTTTTACTATCATTCAAAGCAAATTTTTTTTTTATTATCTTCATTAAGTTATGTTTTTGCTATTAGTTGACCATATTCACTTGTGTACATTGGCACATAAGGCTCAATTTTGATTGCCCGGCACATCTTTGTCTTGGAGTAAATGACATAGTTCTTAAATCTATATGTCCAATTAGGAAAATCATTTATATTTCTCAATCTGGGTGGTTTGGTTTCGTATTAATCTTCGAGTCAAGATTGATGTACGCATTGATATTCTTAATGTTTTCATTTATCGATATCTTCCAAAATAAAAGTTTTTTCTTCCGGAAGTTTTTGCAAAACTAGAAAGTTTTCGCAAAGTATCAAGTTTTCGCTTTGAATAGTAATGAAAATTATCTAAAAACAAGCACCCAAAGTTTTTTGGATATAGTTTTCTCTTAAGAGAAGAAGCCAAAAACTAGTCTAGAAATAAACTAAGCTTAAACTACGAGTCAAGTACGTAGTCAGGAAAAACTATTGATAACCAATCTAATAATGAGAAACTATCAAAGTTTTCAAAAAAATCTAAAGCTTTTCGCTTGTTTAAACCGAAATCCGAAATTAATGGCTAAACCTTCAAACATCTATTGAAGGATTTCTACACCAACAACATACCTAAACATACTCAAACAATCAATTTCACTAAGGAAATTGAACAGTTGAAAAACCAAATCATTAGTAATTGAATTCTAGACCTTCAAAACCAACCGAAATCACTATTCAGTCAAATGACACCTCAAATTCGACTGAATTACCTCAAAATCTTAACAGAAACTCTAGAACACTATTATCGACCTGATTTGAATTCTCAATTCACTGTAATTGATGACACATAGCTTTAATCGACCCGAAAAATCCTTTAATTGAGTTTCATGTATGTGCTTCCAATTGTAAGGATCGATTCTTTTGTAAATGTTGCATGTAAACGGATAAAAAATAAACTAAAAATGTGGAATCAATGTAATTTGATATGAATCATGATCAAGCAGTTATTAACATTGTAAACCGAATCAAATCACAAACACAAAGTAAATAGCATTCTAATATATTTTCACTAAAACAAATGTTTATATATAGGAAAATGAAAGCTTATACAAACACTAAACATACAAGCCTATTTATACCAAGTAAAATCAATTAAAGACACAAGTTTTCGCTTTCTCTTTGGATCTCTCTTTTCGTGAGTTCTCGCATCCAAAGTTTTTGTGATCTTTAAAGTTCTCGCAAACAACAATTTCCCAAAAACCCAATTTTCCCTTTTCGAAATCAAAAACAAAGTTTTTGCTTTTTTCAAAGATTTCGCATTCAAAAACATGTTTTTGCTTATAGAATTTAATTTCTCGAGCCTATATTTTTGAACTTCATATGATTTTAATGGAATACTTGTGAAACTTGATTATTGTCATATGAACTTTTTCTTTTTTATTATAAAAAGTATTCTAGTTATTTTATATTAGGAACATTAATAGTACGTTAAGTTTTTTTTTTTGAACGATGAATATACTCTCTTACTCTTAAATTATTTCAAACTAATCGCACCATGTTTAGGTTTATACCAAGACATCTCTTTTAAAAGACAAAATCACTTGGAATATTTTTTTTAAAGATTGTCTCATATAGGCTGTAACTTGTTATAATTTATTTGAATCTATCCAATTGGACGGTTCGAGTCTACTCATGCATTCAGTTTCTATTGATATTTTACATATCTCTATGCTAAATTTTTTAATCTCATAACAATTAATTAATGTACAACTTTCAGCAAGAGGTGATATATCCATAATTTTTGGACCATCCTTAGTTCCATGCATATACGTTTTTCTTTTTTCGAAACAACTACTAATTTATTCATAATTTACTTGATTCTGTTATAAAGTTATACTAGCATTAGTAAACTCGTGTATTACACGGGTTGAATAAATAAAATATTAAATATAATAAAATTTTATTGGTTTTAAAACTATATTCTAAGATAATATATAATTGAAATTACGTATGAGTAAAGATATACGTAATAAAACAATTTATCAACTTTTTAAACTTTTTTTGTTGAAAAAAACCAAATATTTTGTTTCAAAACAAAATGTTTTAAAAAATTTTTCATTGTTGTAACTTTTAATTTTAATTATTTTTTATTTTAAATATTTTATTTTTTAAAAGTACCAATTTTAAAATATTTTGTAATTTTAGAAAACTCTAATATTTTTAAAAACTTCTTATTTTATAAAAAATATTTTTTTATAAATAACATTAATAAAAGGAACTTTTTTAATTTATTAAAAATATTTTTAGTCTATAAAATTATTAAATAATATTATTAATAATTATAATAGTTATTAAATTAGAGAGAGAAGCGGAAAAAAATTGATTAGAAGAAATGTGGTATTGACAAGTGTCTCACTCATTTATCTTTTTATTAAAGTAGAGAGATTTAGGACAGACAATTACTACATCATTACTATCTATTTAAACATCATTATGCTTACATCTAGACTAGTGAACTGTATATATGTGTGTCTTCTTGTAATAGGGATATATAAGAATAATATAGATAGGGATTTATATAGATTCTAATAAAACAAGCTTTCTAAAGCCACATGTCATTTTGTTGACCTATCTTTTTTCCACTTCTCATTCTTCTAGACATTATCACCTCATTCTTCTTTACAAAAGGGTATTATAATAATTTAAACATTAAAACTAATTTATCTTTCTTATTAAAGATCAATTTTATTAATTGTAATATTTCGCTATCTAATCTAAAATTTTAAAATGAATGTATATTTTAAAGTTAGATTTTATTAAGAGAATAAAAAATCAAATTCTTTTAATTAAAATAGAAATAATAATAAAATTTTTTTATATAATATAAAATTTTCAAAAACACTAAACAGTTTTAAAACAAAATATTTTAAATCCGACCTTTTTTTAAAAAAATATAAAAAATATCAACTTTTCTAAAAACAATCTTATTAAAACAACGAGAATAATTAAAAACCAGAGTTTTTAATAAACAATATTTTTTAAAAAATAAATTCTTTTATAAAAGAATCTTAATACGAATGTTTAAAAATGAAACTATTTAGATAAGAGAGTTAAAAAAATAATATAATTGTTTTATTTTCTTGAACTATTACGTATATGAAATTCATATATTTTATTATAATATCGTACTGTAAATTTTTGTTTTTATTACTAACTATAACCCGTTTAATAAATAAGTTTCTATCCTATCTATTTATATATCTATCAGTTTGTTTGTCTATCAATCTATCTATAATAAGGAAAAAATAAGATAATACGTGACGCAATCGTAAGCCTAATCATACTAACTTTCTCATTTCTCTCTATTATTAAAAGTAATATTGAATACTAATAATATTACTCATATCATTTTCAAATTAAAAAATGTATAATTTAATAAATTGAAAATATATTTATTTTAAATTAAAAACACATTTTTTAAAAACAAAAAAGCAACGAACTTTTAAAAAAATCATTTTACTTAAAACAAAATATTTACAAACCATAAATTTTTTATAAAACAAAAGTTTAAGAAAAATATATTATTGTTTATTTACTTAAAGTAGCTATTTATAAGTAATTATAATCATATTTTATCTTTAAGCATAGTTTTGTAATTCATAAATTTTTTACTAATTATTTAATAATTTGTATATTTAACCCTTGTAATACACTGGGTATTAACCTAGTATACGAATAAAGTAAATTGTTCTCCTTTGTTTTTCTGTTCTATATCACATTATCAGCACGAAACTCTTTCAACAACACTAATATTCTTCCTGGAATCCATTACCTCAATCAACTAATGGTTGCGAACGAATGAAAGATCTGCAGTTAGTGGCAACCCAAAAACATAAATCGTCAAGGTGTTTGTTTGTCTTCCTTTAAAGTGTGTGAAGAGCTTGATGAACCTTAAATGAAAATCTAGTAAATCCAAATCTCCGTTCGGAAATTAGGAGGTACGTTCCAAAATTTCATCACTCTCGTTTTCCTTTATTAGTATTTTCATGGATTAATTCTGATTTAAAATCTAAATAAGAAATCTAAGAACTCAAAATGCCAAAATCAAAACAATATCAACCGTATCAACATCTACGAAATAAATCTTAATTGTTTTGCATCTGAATTTTTTGGTTTTTGGTGAAAGTAGAATTGGACGAAGTAAAATAAAATCTCATTTACGATGATTAATGCCACGTTTTTTCCATGATGAGAAGTAGGATCCAAGTAATATGAATGATATTACTTGAAGGATACCAATTTGGGGCAAGAGGTTTTGGGTTTCAATCCTAAACATATTGTAATTTGTTATAATTTAAGAATAATAGTGTGATAGATTTGTCATTCGATAAAAAAAAAAAGGTAATATGAATGATAATTTAGTAATTATGTATTGAAACAATGAAACATATATTGTATGCTAAAATTGCTACTTTTGAAAGTTCGAATACATAAACTATATTTAATAACCGTTGCTTGCTAGA
>CM046466.1:18052220-18119720 GCA_025506415.1 Flaveria robusta | reverse complement strand
ACTTTAGTGGTTATAATATGAAACTCTCAAATTGTTATGGTCAAAATATATAATATTGAAACTAACCTGTTTTCACCGACATACAACAATTATATATATATAATTTATGTCATTAAATGGGAAATTGTTTTAGAAACAAAATTCAATGATCTATGAACAAAACATATTAAAAAGTTGATAGTATAGTAATCTTCGGATTTAGACATTATTTAAAAGAATTGATATAAATATGATCAAAATCATCTTTGTACTTTTTTAATGAATAATTTATGTTCACTCATCTTGTTTTCTGAAATTATTTTACAAAAAATAGAACTAAAAACTTTTACTTTTTTGAATGACCTTGACATGAAAAAATATGATCGCGCAATTATAGTAGAATAATTAGACTTAGAGAAAAAGTTAATGTTCACAAGTATGGTGAAATATATTTATTGATGAACAGTTATATTTTAATTTAATTCAATTATTAATTATATCTATTCTTAAAAATTATAATATTTAACTTTTTAATTAAAGTATTTTTGTTGTAATTCCAATATATCAAAATACAACCCAATGTATAGAACATAAAATTTATAACATTTAAAAACGATCTACATGAACATAAATATTTGTTTATTCACAAGTCATCGCTTGATGAAAAATATTTAAAATTTAAGCATTTGATAATGAACATATACTATGCTTAAATTTTAAAAAACTATTACAAAGCATATCAACTTTCTAGGCTTCAAATATGGTTTTTATTTCACTACCTTTCAATCTATTTTAGATCGTTTCATTTCTCAAAATTTAAAATTGGTTTGTATTCCAATCTCAAATTAATTATAATAATTATATTATTTTTTTTAAATTTCTTACACTAACAATATGTAATTTATAGAGTCGGTGTATATTTAAATCGTACCATGTAAACATAAAAAGTCAATCTAAATTCAAACCTGAAATCTTGCAATATGTTATTTTTATTAGCCGTATAGTACACGGGTCCTAACCTAGTAGGTAATATAGTAAAGATTGCATAAAATATTTGTACCTATTGTTTTAAAAATTGTATTAGGTGTTTTGGTTTTTTTTATAAAATTATATTTGTGACCTAAAGTTTTGCTTTTTATAGTAGTATTGATAACTTTGTGAATTTTGACGTTATAATCACTATTTAATGCATCAATATTAAGTTTTTATATAAATATGAATTACTGTTAAAACTTAAAAGATTTTACCCTTTCAATTAATAAGTCATGACTGCTCATTTCAAGCCATGTATACAACAATAATCTTCTATCCTAGCACATTTAGGGCATACGGTTATTAAGTTTTTAAGAGTCTCTTACACTACAAAAAATGTTAAAATTAGCGGCGACACCAATAGCGGCGAAGTCGCCATTAGCGGCGACAACCATTAGCGGCGACTTCTTTAGCGGCGACGGTCACTGCTATTAATTATCGATCCATATGCTTTTTATTCAGTTAGATCTAGCCGTTGAAAGTGCGCTAGATCTGACGGTTAGGGTTCCACCGTACAAAAACAACCAATAGCGGCGACACCTTTAGCGGCGACAAGTCGCCGTTATTGGTGCAGATCTAATAAAAATAGGGATTTCCCTTCCATTTCCTATCTTTCCCTCCACACCACACCTTCATTCCCGCGACCACCACTACTCCACCTCCGGCGACCACCAGTTCACGATCGCCGGTCCGTGACCACCACTCCTCCACCTCCGGTCACCACCTTCCTCAAGCTCCGGTCACCACCTTCCTCAACCTCCGGTCACCTCTCTACCTGCTCTCAAAATCCGACCAGCACCATCTCCTTAACGTCATCCTTAAAGTCCCGTGACCACCGTAGACCTGCTGCTACTCCCATCGTTGCTCTTGTCATGGATCTTGACCACCGTCGCCGCTAATACCTTTATTCTACCTTTTTTCCTTTCAACACAAGTTACGAGGTATTTTTTTTGTTTAAACGCAAATTTATGCTTGGTTATGTTAATCTATGGTTGAAACATGTTTAGATTTTTATTTTTAGTACGTTGAATACAATTTTTAGTAGAATTTGTGTAATTTAGGTTTTAATAAAAATTATTAAAGATAGTGAACTAGTGAGATGGATTAGGTATTTTGGGCATTTGATGTAGAGTATTTGTTATGGATTTGATAAATAAAATGTGATGCTTAAAATTTAGTTGAGTTTAAGTGTATTTGGGTATTTGATATAGACTTTTTGTTAAATTGGTTGAAAGATGTTTAGATGTTGATGTTTAGTTGGTTGAATAAAACTTGTTAAAATATTTGTGTAATTATTAGGTTTTAATTATAACACGTTCAAGATGGTGAATATTAAGATAACATTAGTATATGTAATTTATTATTAGTTTAGAAATATATTTATATATGTTGTAAGTTTGAACTAGATGGATTTGATATTTAGTTACTTAAAATTTAGTTGAAAATTATTTAGATCTATTTATGCTTTTGATGTACACTTTTTGTTTAAATGGTTGATATATGTTTAGATTTTGATTTTTACTTAGGTTGAATAAAACTTGTTAAAGCATTTGTTTAATTTTTTGGTTTTAAATAAAACTTGTTTAAATTGGTTTATTTTATTGTTCTTATTTATATGATTCAAATAACACTCTACTAATGTAAGTTAAAACTTTATTTTATAAGAAACAAAAATAGTTAGCTATAATGAACAAAAATAAGAAATTACCTGAATCATCAAATGAAACATGAAATTACTTGAAACAATTGTAATAATGTTGCAATTCATTCAAACAATTTCATGTTTCATTTGATTTTTTTTATAATTTTTAATTATTGTGTATTATTAGCTTTTAGGTTTCGTATATTCATTTTAATCACCACGAGCTTAGAAATATCCGCTCGAAATTGATTTAGTAATCAATTTCGGGTTGTCCCCGTTTTGGGACTGCGTTTTGAATATTTTATCTCATTTAGGATGTGAATGTGTATTACTTGATTGTTTGTGTAAGAAAGATTTGGTTTTCATTTTCTTTTTGCTCCTCAAGTATATATTTCTATATACTTGGAGCTTAAAGGAAATGCTGCCGAATTTTTTTTAAACAAACAATTATGTAATACACGTTCATATATGAGATAAGGTATTCAAAAAGTGGCTATAGCAGCATAACTTTTTGAATTATCAATCCGCTGTCCTACCCTTTTCATCCACTTAAATCTTAATATATATTGCAGTTTCATAATCATGTCTGTCGATAAAAGTTGGCTTCTTAATCCGAACCGTAGATCACCTGAGTATCAACAAGGACTCAAATCTTTTATAAATATGTGCGAAAAACTTATCGACAGTTATGGCCAGATTCGATGTCTGTTGTATGAAATGTCAGAATACCGTATTATTAGGATTGGTTAAAATGAATTATCATTTAGAAATATGGGGCATGTGCCGGTCGTATAAGGATTGGATCTATCACGATAAAAGTTTAATTCCTGAAGTTGTAGTTGTAGATGACGTTGCGGCAACAAACGAAATGGCTGACGTCATCGAAAATGTTATAGAGGAGAGTAGCGTTATCCATGATTATTTTGAGAACTTGTTAGAGGAAGTTCAATCAGAATTATATCTGGGTTGTGCTAAGTTTTCTTTCCTTGATTTTTTAGCAAAGCTTATTATGTAGAAAAAAGGACATTAAAAGATTGGTTTATGATATGAGTCGATACATGTGTGCAAATATGACTGTGCTTTTTTCTGGGGATAAAATCTTTTGTTAGAAAAATGTGCAGTTTGTAATGAGAGTAGGTGGGTCGATACAAATCAAAGGGCAAGAAGTTACTTCACAAGGTGTTACGATGGCTTCCTTTAACCTCGAGACTACGACGATTATATTCTTCAAGGCACATGGCAAAAGATATGATTTGGCATAGTACCGGACGATTGTATTTGTTTATTTAATATATACTTGTGTTTTGTTACATTTCACTTATATAAGGGGCGGTTTTTAGCCCGCCTCATATGGCTACGCACCTTATGGTATTTTATCATATGGGGCGGTTGCATAAGGGGCGGTTTTTGAACCCCCCCTTATGTACATCAATAAAGGGTGGTTTTTGAACCCCCCTTATGTACATCAAAAGGGGCAGCTATGAATCCCGCCCCTTATGTTTAAATGATGGAGAAAAAATATTTTTATTATTTAATATCTAGAAATAATTTCCTATACAAACCACTCAATCAACCAAAAATTATCACATTTCATATCAAATGTTTCATATATTAAAGTATCATACATTGTGTATCAAAAATTCAAAATCAATTCAATATAAGGCATCTAGACAAAAAACACATATATACATATACACATAGACGTATATGTATACAAAATAATGCAATATTTGCAAGATTATATGCATTTACACACATAAGCCCAAGTACACACACCAACTACAAAATGAATTGCCCAGCCATAAAGAGACATGATAATTACAACAGTAACAATAATACAAACACACATATATAAGACGAATTATAAAAGAACATATCGAAGAGCACGAACTATTCCGGATGGGTGCTTTGAGAGATCAACTCGTTGACTACCCTCCAACACTTGATCAACCATTAACCCTTTTATCCCCAATCACACCTCAAATATTCAACCAAAAACAAAAACCCACGTAAGAATCTTAAAAACCCAACTCACTAAAGTACGATTTCATCATTTTACAACAATTTTCATTACAGATCTATAAAAGTATAAAAGTTAGGTCTCGTAAATCACATCAAACAACATAACATCTCTAAAATCAACACATCACTCACCCCTAAAGGGGGATCTTGTGAAGAATGAGGGGGTGTGAGAGAAATGAGAAGCTTCTGAAGATGTGGTGAAGGATATTGGGCCGTAGGGTTTCGTGGTGTTTATAGGGTTTCAAAACCGCCTAATTTGTACTCATTTAAATTTTGAAAAGGCTATAAGGGGTGGTCCAAAACCGCTGCTAAAGGTTACATAAGGGGCAGTTTCGCCAATTTTGTACTCATTTAATTTTGAGAAAGATATAACGGGCGATCCAAAACCGCCCCTAAAAGTAACGCACCCCTAAAGTTAACATAAGGGGCGGTTTCCCCCAATTTGTACTCATTTAATTTTGAGAAAGCTATAAGGGACGGTCCAAAACCACCCATAAAGGTAATATAAGGGGCGTGCATAATACCCGCCCCTACAGGTAACATAAGGGGCGGTTTCACCCTATTTGTACTCATTTATATTTTGAGAAAGCAATAAGGGGCGGTTTTTTAGACCACCCGCCCCCCTTCAAAAAATTAGGTCCACACCTTATATAACTTTTTGTACTAGTATATTTGTTTTCATTGTAACCCGATCTCAATTCATGCTTCTAATAAAAATATCTATTTCATTTCATGTATTTATTTTATTTTTCATATGTATTTCACTTTTTTGTTGACTAATGAGGTACTTATAGTTTAAACTCGGCTGGTTTTTTAACTATTATATATGTAACGGATTGGGTTCATATAAGAACCCTTATTTATTGTAAGAACTCTTTAACATCTCCAATCACCATTGATTTAGTATCAAGTATGGAATATTCCATTTGAAAGGTTAAGATGAGATGAGGGTTACTTTAGTCATTTTCACTTTTGTACTTTTCTGATAAATCTTTCACTTTACCAAATCAAAATCTTTTTCATATCAATTACACATTTTCTTTACATAAATCAAATCTCTCTCTTAAAATATAATTTTACACCCATGGATGCCAAAGCTCCAGATCCATTGCTCCACCATAATCGATCCTCAAACACTCATGATCTTTCACCACCTACTATCACCACCACCGTCACCCCTTTTCACCTTCACCCCACTGAATCCTTTTTGTTGCGTGCTAGCAGCGCATGACCTAGTGGTTACGACTCCGACCACCACCATGTCTTCTTCGTCTCGAACACTACGGTCTAATCGCCTCTAACCACCACACGCCACCCCATCACGACATCAACTTCCACCACACTGCCATCGTTACCGCCACTACCATCGTCTTTGGAGATGCAAATGAGTTTTCAAGATAATAGCATTTAGATCTGAATCTTTGATGTTTTTTGTTGTTGGATCTAATTGTAGATACTTAGTAGTTAGAACTCAGATCTTTGTAGACCTTGTTCAGATCTGTCATCCAACTATGGTGGCCCTTTATTATAGTCACCATCTTTTGGTCAAAAGGTTAGGGTTTGATTTTGACTTTGGATTTGGGTGTTAGACGAGGATTTCATGTAGATTGAAGGATTTGATTTAATGTTTTAAACTATATATTTATATATTTAAACTTATAGTAGCATGATTTTGATGTATTTTTGGGGAATGAAGGTTGTAATATAATGTTTTAAAGTAGATGTTTGTAAATTTTAACTTACAGTGGTGAATGTTTTTTAAATATTTTTATACTTTAATTTTTTCATGTATCTAGTTTTTATTTTCATTTTTTGTTATTTTCAGATCTGGGTACATTGATGCATATTTTTAATATTCTATGTTACACCTTTTTACATTTATGTTATACCTTCTTACAGTGCTGTTAAACTTATTTATATTAACATAACACTAAGTTGCATCAGTTTACATTTGTTTTACAGATTTGATTAACATTGGTTAGTATTGGTTTACATTAGTTAGTATTGGTTTACATTAGTGTAATATTGGTTAATATTGGGTCTTTAATAGTGTAACTTGATGTTTCGTTACAACTTTGCTAAATGTTGCATTAGTATAACAATAAAACCTGATGTAACTAAGTATATGTGAGTTTTTTGTTGTTTCTACACTATATTCCATCATTATAATCCTGAAATTTAGATATTTATAAAGGTTTATGCATTATGTTTATTGCATGAAGGGGGATGGTAATGATGACACATCCGGTCAAGATTTAAAGATTTAATAATGTTCTGATTTGCATTTTAAAATAGATCTAATGTCATTTTATTAGGTTTTGATTTTGTTGGTTTGTATATATGTATTTCGATGTAATGCAATGTAAATAATTACAATATGATGTAATTCATCGTAAGTATTTATGTTCGTAAAAAATCTTAAAATTTTTTACGAAACTATATTGGAATTAAAGAGAAAAATAAGACGATTTTAATGGTGTAATTCTTATAAAAAAATAACAATTTATAAAAAAGTTATAAATGTTTAAAAAATATAAGGGGTAAAATTTTTAAACAAAAAAAAAGAGAAATAGGGGGAATAGGATAGGAACACATGTCAAAATTATAGTGAATCTGTATTTTAGTGGGGTTGTTTAAATGATCTTTATATCCCTTTTTATTAAAATATACTAAAGAAAAAAGTAAAGAGATCTTGACCATTGAAAATTTGATCAATGGCATATAGATAAGTTAAAGGGTTCTTATAATAAGGTAGGGTTCTCATTTGAATCGTACCCTATACAAATACATATTTGATGTTTAACGTGGTAGCATGTTTGTAACTAAGCTAATGTTTGATTTTATTAAAACATGTAAGGTCATTTGGTAAAAAAATATTGTTTGTCATGTTTCATCCAAATAAAACAATTAATATGATTTTATGTTTGATTTTGTTAAAACAAAATATTAGTAAAACAAATTAGAAGAGAGAATGAGAGGTTTCAAAAACTAATTAATGATTACATGAGCTTAAAAAAACAAAAAAATGGTTTACCCATTGTACCCTTAAGCCCTCTAATTATACTCGCTAACTTAAATGTATTACCAAATTTTCATTAGTTAATCTCAATCATTAATAAAACAAATCAAGAATGGAAAAATGTTTTTTTTTTTCAATTATAATGTTGTTTTTATTGGAAAGATTCAAATAAAAAAAAAACTAATTTTTGTGTAAGAAGATTAAAAATTATGTTTAGCCACTTGAACAACGCTCATACGAGCTCCGATTGAACTTATTTCAGGGTCATTGAAATTGACTCGTCCTACGGTTTGAATCTATGATCGGCGACAAACCATTCACCTTAATCAGAAATTGGACCTCAATCAGCTAACGAAAACAATCAAAAATCCTAAAAACACACAGTATAAATTCAAACAAACAATACAAACTAAAAACAATACAAATTTAATAAGAAAGTATTATTTTTGGACAATTTTAAAAAAGACTGCATAGTTTTCGAAAAGACCGTAGATTTAAAGTCTTTTGGGACGGATATTATTTTAGGATAATTTTTTTATATGTGTGTGTTAGTGTGTGTTGTAGTTTTAATTTAACTAAGTATAAACATTGTCTTGTGTTCATCCACCCAAAAGTTTGAATTCAAAGATATAAGGCAGGAATTAAACCTTTACACTTGTTTATTCTCAAGTCCTACAAACACATTAACCTTCTTGCAGTTAAGGAACCTTCCGTGTCTCCTCTTATAAGTCGTACCAAATAAATATTTGTATGTTTGCAGCCTTGACCAACAAGAAGTCAACTATATACTCATTTTGACCATTTTTAAAATATTTGCTTCAAATACCAATATTGACCTTGACAATTATTTCTTTTAGGTTTATTGTCACATTGAGGGTTTGGTATGCGGTATTGTTTAAAGTTAAAACTCGCATTCACAAAACTTTATGTCAAAACTAACATCTGCTTATATTTACTAATGGCACAAATACATCTAACGATGAATTTATTAATTCACTTCTTTTTGTTCATCAAAATTGAAGTTATAGTTGAGGGAGGAGTCTATAAAATAGAAATTGGCATTAATTTTTAATATTAACTAGTTATTTAGCTTGCAATGTGTTGAGGTTGCGACACACGTGACGTGATTAAGTATAAAATACAATTGACTCGAATTGTTTCCGAACTAAATTTAGCTTGCACATTGAGGATAATTTTTTTTATATGTGACATGATAAAGTATACACTACAATCGACTCGAATTGTTTTCGAACTAAATTTACGTAGAAACATAGAGTAACTCGAATTTGTACCGTCGAATACAAACGTATTATATTTGACTCTATTCGTTTCCAAACAAAATTTACGTTAAAACGTAAACTAACTCAAAACTTACATCAAAATAAGCACATGCTGTGAATTCGTATGCGTCATGCTAAAGTATAAATGACAATCGCTCCGACTCATGTCCAAACTTAATATACGTTAAACCTGAAGTAACTCGAATTTATAACGGAGAATGAAAACATATAACATTTAACCCAACTCGTTTCCAAACAAATTTTATGTCAAAACGTATACAACTCCATACATACATAAAAATAAGCACGGAAACATTTATATTTGACCAGTCTCTTTTCTACACAAAATTTACATAGACGGACTAGAATTTATAGTGACATGTATATACCAGTGTAAACCCGAAATTTTAAAAACTCGAACGGGTCGCATTGTCATTTTACAAAATTTTTGAAGAGATGGCGGTGAAAATGTTACACAGTTTCTAAAGATGAGAGCTGAAAGTGTTCTATAAAAAAAGTTGATGGGTGAGCATAATCTCATGCAAAAGCCGCTGACCTTTTTTGAAGATAGATATAACTCGAGAAACTAAAAATAAAAATAAAAATAAAAAATTGTACCCTATGCATGATCAATTGTTAAGTCACTGTTAACAAACTTGTAAACTATAACATTCTTATCACCTCAACCTAAGTTACCCATATGTTTCTTCCCCCGGTTTCCTATTGAACCCACCATGTGGAGCCTTCGTGTACCAATTTAAGTGGATGAGTTTCGCACTCCTTGTCGTCAATGAATAATTACAATTGTAGATTGTATTTTAATATTTATATAATAGTTTTGATGGAGTATAATAGTTTAATAATAATTTTTCCCAACTTTCTCTGGAGAAGAAGAGTTGATTCATGTAGTGTCGTCAAATTTATTCAGCCTTTAACATTTGGCTTCATCAAGTTCGATGTTTTTGTTGGAAATTAGATATTCGATGATCGATAATTTAACGTTTCTATTAAGGTACGATTTAAAGAGTTATACCTTTGTCAACAACAAGTAATAACGTGTAATGCTTTCATTTTATGCATTACAAATTAGAGTTTAACCGGTGGTAATTAATTATGTAAAGAAATAATTAATTAAACAGGGATTGAATGTTTATTAAGTAATCGTTAATTAACTAAAAGTTGAATAATGATTCAAATGGAAGGTTACTTGGTAAAACAAGAAGGATTTACATGTAATTAAACATTAATTACATATTAATCATTAAATGTTAATAATTAAAAGGAACAAAACAAAAATACGGGGGTTAATATTTAAAAATTAAAATAGTTTCTATTCCCAAATCCCCATTCGCAAGCCCCACCCCCATTCGGCCGTCGACCACCACTACAAACCGCCGTCACCGACCACCGCCGACCGCCGCCGTGTAGCACCACCGTCGTCACGGAAACGTGCTTCGGATTGCAATAATTGCAAGCGCGGGAGCTTATAATGATTCTTATCAACTAGCAAGGTTGTTGATTGCTCACAAGGTACAAAGCTTTGAATTTTGTCATCAAGATACAATTTTGAATCAATCTATAGTTATTAACTATTTTTACGTGTGTTATTAGATACAATTTTTGGGTATGATTAGTTACACTAATCATTAAACGCTTCAGCTAACTTTTAATATCAAAAAGCTTCTTTTTTCAGTAACTTTAATCGGATAAATTTGACAAACGATACCCAATATTGGTATCTAAACCACTTTTATACCTTTAAACATTATATTTATCGATCTTGCGTTTTATTTGTTAAAAGTTTTTATTTTGACAGAAAGATCATGAATTTGGATTAAAAGTTAATATTAGAAACTTTAATTGTTAAAATTTGAATCTTTTAATCAAAGTCTTTACTTTTTGTGTTTGTGATTGATTATGATTGAAATCGAGCACTAGTGACCCGTGTTTGAATGGTTTTGGTTGTTCATTTGGTTTTAAAGTTTGTGTTATTATTTTGGATGTTTTGAAACCTTGTGTAACAGATAGGTTTATTTTGTATTATTTAAAGTTGCTGATTTATAATTATTGTAAAACGGTAAATGAAGATCCAAAGACCAAAAACGAGGACATGCGGGAGTCAAGATGGAGATCTTGAACCTAGAGAGAGATTGCAAGTTGGTTGTGATCCTAAAGTAGTTCGGGTTCATTTGGTGACTCAAACGAAACCTAACAATAACTAGTTGCTCAGTTTATGTGTTTTTTATGTTTGTAGTTGTGATATTTTATTTAGGGAAATAATTAAAAACAGCAAATCACTTAAAACTAGTTTTTATAATAAAAAAATAAGTAATTAAATGGTTTAATACTTAGAAATATAATTAAATAAAAAGAGTTTTAATACTTAGAAATGTTTATTATTTTAAAAATGGTTTGTGACAATGACTAATATAGTTTTAAATAAAAGATTTTAAACTAGATCATGTCGAGTGATTGAAAGGAGTTTCAAGCCACTATCGCAAATCAACATTAAAGTTAGATTTTTATTGCACGACTTGACTCATATTACAAGTCGTCCAATATGTATTTAACCTAAACTGTAATCAAAACATAAGAAGAAAACCAAACTAAAATCAATATTTAACACTATCCTAAATTAGTGACACTTCACCTAATTCATTTGAACCTTCGATGTTAGCGTTAACCCTGCATCCGGGCCTATGGTTTTCGAGAAAGGTACAATCGTCAATCCTAAGTCACTTAGGTTGGTTATACAATTGCAATTTAATGGCTTATATAACTTAAAATCATTTAAGTGGGGGTAGTTGGGGTTAAACTAATGAATGCTTGACAACGCACGTCATGCTACCCCAAACCGAGAGTTGTGTAGTGGACACAATTGGTAATTATTACCTACCTACATAACCATGCCAGACAAGAGAGCATTAGCCATTCACTGAGTTTTGGTGAAATGAGATCTCATCCTAATTATATATATATATATATATATATATATATATATATATATATATATATATATATATATATATATATATATATATATACTTAGGATTTTAAGCATGAAAATACTTAACAAATTTCTTTTGAATTTTGTAGACGTCAAACGAAATGAATCCGGTTACTCCTTTATTTTTAAAGTCAATCCTTGAAAATGACAAACTTAATATCTCTAATTACCCGGATTTGTTTGGGAACCTAAAAATTATTCCAAGATAGAGAACAAAATGTAAGTTCTTGAAGGACCACTTCTTGAAGAACCCACTACCTAGACAGGAGCGGAGCTACCCATGCGAACTATAAAAGGCATGTGGGTAACTTCATAAAATTCTATTATATCATTCTAGCTTTCATGATTCTAGAACTTTAGAAGAATATCGAAAACATACCAACATTTGACATGATTGAGCAGCTGAAGGAAACATTCCAACAGCATGCTCGTCATGAGCGTTTGAAGTGATGAAATTATTTATTACTACTAAAATGCAAGAGTGTTCCTTTGTTAGCATTCATATGTTGAAGATGAGGGGTTATGTTGATCACTTAGCATGACTTAAGGCCTCTATTAAGTGATGAACTGACTGGAGATATTATCCCCAACTCACAAATATAATCAATTGACTGGCACATTATGAACTATAACATGAATGCTTCGGACAAAAGCCTTTCAAAGTTGCATCTAATGCTTAAAACTGCTAAGATAAACAGTCCAAGTTCTAGCAAACCTAATACTCTACTGATAATCTAGGAGGGTGGAGTAAGAAATCCTAATACCAAAGGAAAATCAAAAAGAGTGTGAAAGGAAATGGCAAGGGCAAGGGCAAGGTAGTTGCCACTAAGAAGAATCCTTTAAAGGATGCAAAATGCTTTTATTGTGATGAAACTAGGCACTAGAAAATGAACTGCGCTAACTATTTGAATTAACTGATGTAGAAGAAGTCTTCTAAAGCAGGATCATTAGGTATATTTGTTATTAAAACCTTCTCTTTCTTTAGCAAAATCTTGGGTGTTTAATGTTAATGTGGTTCTTACATTTGCAATGACTTTGAAAGGACAAAAAAAGGTTAGAAAGCTGAAACAAAACGGCCTAGAACACCATGTTAGCAATGGACAAAAGGTTGTAGTCAAGGTAGTAGGAGAATTTGTTCCTTTACTTTCTAATTGTTTACGACTTGTTTTGAACAATGTTTGTTACGTACCTAGTTTGACTATGAACATTGTTTTAGAGTCTTGTTTGTGTGAACAAGGTTTTTAATATGTTTATAATGGTGATTATATTTTGCATATTTGAATGAAGTTTTCTACTTTTATTAAAACCACATTATGGAATCTATGAGATAGAATTTAATAATAATACCAATATATACAATATCTCCGATCAACGAAATTGGATTTCAATGATAGTTATATGTGGCATTGTTCACTTGGACACAAAAACAAGAATCACATGAAACTTCACACTACAGGAATTTTAGATTCCAGAGGTTAACAATCTTTTAATGAACTCGAATTATGTTTAAGTGGAAAGTTAACCAAAGCTTATATTATCAGTATGGTAAAAAAGCAAAGGATCTGTTACAACATATACATATAGACGTATGTGATCTATTTATATCAATGGGCAGAAATGGAGAATGGAACTTTGTTACATTTATTGATAATTTTAATATATATATATATATATATATATATATATATATATATATATATGGTTATGTTTATCATATTAAGTATAAACATGAAACGTTTAAAATATTCGAACAATACAAAAACGAAGTGCAAAACCAACTAGGTAAAATGATGAAGATACTTTGAACTGATTGAGGAGGGGAATATCTTTGTCAAGAATTTGACGAACATTTATATTAATGTGGGATCATCTCACAACTCACTCCACCCAAAACATCATAGCTGAATGGTGTGTCTAAAAGGAAAAATTGAAAACTATTAGATATGGTTTGATCAATGATGCATCGTACAAACTTGCTTAACTTCTTTAGGAGTTTCAGTCTTGAAACTACCACTAAAATACTTAAACTAGTTTCGACTAAAAAGATGGACAAAACACCTTATGAGATTTAGCATTGGGTCAAACCATAGTGTCTTACCTTAGGGTATGGGTTATAATGCTTATGTTACCTGTGAATCTCCGGATAAACTTGAACGCCAAGGAGATAAAGTTGCTTTCACTAAACACCCAAAAACACATGGTTACTTATTCTTCCTATTGAAAACTAGGTTTTCATAAAACGCAGAACTATCTTCTTAAAGAAGGAACTTCTTATGCAAAAGATTAGAGAAAATCAAGTGAATTTAGAGAAAATCCTGGAAACACTTGTAACCAAATCACAGACTCAAGCTACCGATCAACCTAAACATGAGATAATTAAAGAATCGGTAGTTAATTTTTGAAATCTATAGAAGTACTAGAGACCGACATGGACCAGATAGATATATTAGATTCATGAAAATGTTGACATCGTGATAATGGATTAGTATGAGCCTGCTAATTACAAATATGCAATATTAAATTATATATCCAAGAAATGGCAAGAAGCCATTGGCACTAAGATGCAATCCATGTATGACAACCATGTGTAGGACATGCTTGATCTTGCTCCTGAATGTTGGACTGTCAAATGTAATTGGATCTTCCAAAAAAAGACTAACATCGATGGAAATATGCAAACCTACAAAGCACGGTTGGTTGCGGAAGAGTTCACTCTGACTCAAGGCGTTGATTATGAGGAAACTTTTTTCACTAGTTGCCATGCTAAGTTGATTAGGATACTGCTTGCCATTGATGCATATTATGACTATGAGATTTGACAAATGGATGTCAAAACCTCTTTCTAAATGGGCAACTTGTTGAATATGTTTATATGATACAACCAAAAGGTTTTGAAAATACAAAGAATCCTAATAAGGTTTGAAAATTTAATATATCCATTCTTGGATTAAAATAAGCATCTTGAAGTTAATATCTTCGTTTTGATCAGAAAATTAAAGAGATTGATTTTATTGAAAATAAAGATGACCCTTTTGTTTACAAGAAGGTATATGGGAGTTATATTACTTTCCTGATCTTGTATATGGATGACATGCTAATCATTCAAAACAATGCGCAAATGCTTAATGATGTAAAATTTTTGATAAGTAGATATTTCACAATGAAAGATCTTGGTGAAGCCGCATGTTTTCAAAGAATTAAGGTCTAGAGAGATAGATCAAAGTAGCTTATTAGTTTAAGTCAAAGTACATATATTGATAAGGTTATTAGACGCTTCTTAATTGAAGATTCCTAAAGAGAACTTGCCAATGGCATATGTAACCATACTGAATAGTAATTAGTATCATGTTATGTATTAGACTTGATGAATCATTCACGTTGAGTATGAAGAGTAGATATCAACAAAATCCAAGTGAGAGTCACTGGATTGCTATAAATAATATACTTAAGAAAGACTAAGGATATTTTTTTGATATATGGAGGAGTGGAAGATGAAATCACAGTTAAGTGTTAAACTAACGCCGACATTCGAATAGATTGAGATGATTCTCAATCACAAACGGGATGTGTATACACTCTAAATGATAGAGGTATAACTCGGGGAAGTTTAAAGTAGAGCACAGTAGCTCAATTCACTTAGAAAACTAAATACAAAGCAACATCTAATACTACAAAAGAGGCTTCTTGGATTAAGAAGTTCATTAATGATCTTGATGTGATGCCTAGCATACAGAAACCTATCAAGATAACATGTGACAACACTAGTGCCCTAGCTCAGGCATATGCACCAAGGTTACATAAAATAGCAAAACACTATAGGGGTTGAACCTAAAGGCTCGGGAAATCAGATCAAGATGAAGAATCAAGATCAAGTCAAGCAAAAACCTAAAGTTGTCGCGCGACAACATCAAGTCGCGCGAGAACTTCTAGTTTAGTATAAATAGAAGTTTTGTAATGTAAGTTTTAGAGCTTTTCTCAAATTCCTGATTTCACACTTATTGTAATTCACTAAAATCAGATAGCAATATACTTCAAAGTTTATTTACATTTGTGTTAGTGTTCTTCATCTACTATTCAATCTTATTCCGTGATGTTAACATTTAGTATTTTCATCACGAGATCGATCTTATTATTGTGTTGATCCTTACAAACACATACTCATATAGTTTCGCTACATAAGGTAAGTATTGGAACGGGGAGACATCCTGATAAACAAGATTCACACATATCATAATCTAGTGAATCTCTTCACTAGGCCTATACCTCAAGCTAAACATAAAGCGCATGATGTAACTAGCTTCAAAAGATTCTTTATGGATCTAAGTCATAAGAACTTTATAAAATGGTATGATCTATCTATCTTTCGTCCCAAGACACATACTTATACTAACTTTAACTAAATGTTATTCTTTGACCTTATCTAACATTGTTTTGTAAAAGGCAAATAACGGTTGGGGATAAATTCAATGTTAACTTTTTCGAGTTGTATGTGGTCAAAGGAATTTGTGGTCCTATGAAAATAGGAGTTGGGCATTCTAGTGCCCTCGTTGATTTGAACTGATGTTAAACACATGGCCACACTCAAACAAGAGTAGTTTGCTAGACCACTTCAACTCGATAAAGAGAACTAGAATATTTAAACAATATATAAGAATGAAATGTGATCCATGTCTTATGTTCAAAAAATATATGATACAAAAAGGATAAAATAATAAGGTTACCACAACTATTATAGTTGGTTAAGTAAGGTGTTACTTGAACACAAGAAAATAGTTTATGATTATAAAATCTCATACCTAGATAAGAGCAGTGAAATGCAACTACGCGTCGAGCACTATCTACGTTGAGGTAATTAGTCGATAAATTGTCCAATTGGGAGTATGTTAGACATTAGATGTTTGAACATTGACAATTGCAACATTACTATCATGGTATGATTTAAAGAGTTACACCTTGGGTAACAATAAGTAATAACGTGTATTAGTTTCACATAATGAATCATGAAATACGGTTTATCAATGGTGATTAATTATACAGAGAAATAATCAATTAAAGTGGGATTATAAATTTATTAATTAATTGTTAATTAAATAAACATTTTATAATGATTTAAATGGTTAATTACATATTAGTTATTAATTGTAAATAATTAAAAGAAACAAAAGAAAAATAATGGCGTTAATATGTAAATACTTTTCATATTAATGGGGGATTAGGGATCAACCGTCGACCACCACCACACCACATATCATCGTTGTGTAGCATTATCGTCTTCACCGGAACGCGCTTAGGTTTGCAATAGTTAGAAAGGTCAGACTTTTTTGTGATTTGGATCAACTAGCGAGCTCGTTGATTGCTCTCGATGTGTAAAGCTTTGAACTTTGTCATCAATGTACAATCTTTTACCAATCTATGGTTGTTAATTGTTTTTATACGTGTAATTGGATACCTCTTTTGGTATGATTAATTTGATTAATCATTAAATGTTGCCGCTAACTTTTAAAATTAGAAAGTTTTTATTTTTAGTAACCTTAATCGGTTAAATGTTGATAAACGATATCCAAAAGTTGCTACATCAAATCTATAGCGGTAGTAAGGCCTAAAGTCGATGATCTGGATGTCTAGTTTTCTTTTACTTGAGACTAAAGACATAAACTTGCCTTGCCACACGGGTTAAATATGATAGACTCTCTAGCATGAGTATTAGTATATATTCTATAAAGAAAGAAGGTAATGTAGTTCACATACATAGCTATAAAAGCAAGTAGCAAATATAATGCAAGAGCAATCTCATTGGAGATGATTTATAGTGGATAAAGATGAGTTTCCTCCACACCATCATTATAGGTCATAAATTCAGTTATATTAGTGTCGATGCACTATGCTATAGTGAGATTGGGTACTAGGTGAACCAAAATATTGCTCCTTTGATAATGCTATGGATATGTACTTTGTGTGGATGAACATGCTACCATCATTGCTATTAGAGTATATTTAAACCTTGATTATTTGGCTTTTGTTGTAACATCAAATAATAGGAGGCCTAATTAATATTGTAGACACTGAATAATAATAGGTGGAGACTATTGAGATTTTAGTATTAGGCTTGATGATGAATGGTCAAGGTGCAAGGTTTACAAGATCATGTCTTCCTATTCAAGAATATTACGAGTCTACAAGTATTATGGTAGACTTATAAGAGAATAACTTTCTTTCTTTCAATGGTTTATGCAACTATTAGCCTAGCAACAAATAAAGGTGACAATTACCATCCAGTTAATGAATCAAACTTCATTATGTTGGTAGGGTGCATGTCATTTAGCGAATATACGATAAAATACCTTAGTGGTTTGTTTTTAATTTGAATTTCTGATACTTGAGATGGCATGCATAGCGTACATGTTTATTTACCCATATAATTCAAGTTTTTCTTCTTCATTGTGTAACCTTTTTCACATGTTCTTCATAAGTTCTTTAAAGTGGGCACCAATGGCATAGCCACCCTCTAAGGTTGAGAGGGATGATTTGATCGAATCCGAGTTGTGTGGAGCTTTCAAGTGTGATAATGGTTGGAAGTCCTCAGCCAATTTAAAGTAAGAATGCTAGAAGGTGTCGATTGATATAGTTATAGGTTTGGTATGATCTTTAGATCGAATGTCTATTGTTTGGGTGTTTTAGGAAGAATTTAGATTACAAATAGTTTAAAGGATTTTAATAGTATGTTTAGACCTCCTTATACAACGTCGATTTCAATAGTTTTGGTTTGAACGAATGAATGACTTGATTCAAGTGTTACTTGATTTGAATGATAATGATGATACGGTTACAAACACGATTGATTTAGGTTTTTAAAATCACAGTGATCACATGAACATTGTTGAACATTTAGTTTAGTCATTCAAATGAGGATCGAGTTGAAACAGATTTAATTTTTGGATGGAATCTTCAGTTTCAAGTCAGCATGATTTTTTGAGAGTTAATTTGAATTAAAATGAGGTCAAACAGTTTAATTTGCTTAAAATATATTTTTTGGAATTTTGGCATCACCAAAGCTCGGCTGGAGGGTGACTGGCGCTCGGTACCAGATTTATGGGGGGATAAGGGTTGGGTTTTAAAATAATTACACTTTAGCCCCCTTTAGTTATTATTTTATGTAAAAGAGTTTCAATTTAGCTTTTCAAACTTTACAAAACTAACCCTAAGGATATATATTTTGTATAATGCCCTAATTTAATTAATAAATAAGTAAATAATTTATAAACTTTATAATTAAATTATTTCCTTTGAATTAAATTAATACAATTTCTTATTTTGTGATAAAAATTTATAAATTTATAAAAAACTTTTTATCAATCATAAAATTATTATTAATTGAATAAATTACATATTTAATGTGTTAAACATAATAATAAAACAAAAATGATTAATTAATGACTATCATTACAAGAATAATCTAAATGGATCAAGGTTTACAATACAATTAGGTCAAATGTTACAACCGCACCTTTAATGCATTGATGGTTTGTGAACACTTCCCCATACCCACCTTTAATGGACCAGATCCATGCGGCACTCGAGGACAGATGTGACATCCGGTAATTTTCCGTTACAAACTCCGTTAGTTCCGTTAGGTCTTGCATACACGTGTCGTGAGCACACACTAGTTGTCATTGAACGTTGGTGACTTAATAACAATAATCTATGATAAACAATGATAATCTAATTAATAATGTTGATTATTAGTTGTGGTTATGTGATTCATGTATTTTAAGTTATTATTTGTGAATTTTACTTGATAACGTGACAACGTGTAACTATGATTTCATATGTTTTGCTATTAGTTGAAATGTATATGATTATTATTGTTGATTAGTAATGCTTGTATTTTGTAGTTAAAATTGTTAAAAGTTGCTTAAAAATTAGTTTTTACAATTTACAAAACATCAAGGGGATTTTTAGTCAAATGGTTACCATATTTAAACCACCAAAACCCAAACCCTAGCCCCCAAACCCCATTTCGGCCGTAACCTCTCTTCCCCACCCTCATTCTTTGCGATTTTGATCAAGAACAAGCAAGAACAATTCGATTTTGAGTAGTTCCAAGTGTTAGCAAGTGTTAATCATCATCTCTACACGTTTAAAGGTAGGTTTTATCATGTTTTTCATAGTTTTGATTCATGGTGAACCCTAATTCAGAATTGGTGATGAAAACATGAAATTGATGATTGTTAGATGTTAATATGATGTTAGTTAGGTTGTATGAATGTTAGATTATGTTGATTAGGCAAGAAATCCATGAATTGATCATGTAGTTCATACATTGCCTTAAGAGGAAACTTTTTGTTCTTGGAATTCATGATTTGATGATGGTATGATGTTAGATACAATGCTTGGATGATAGTCTACTTGGATTGTGCAAGAAAATTCATGAAATTGGTGTGTTGATCATAACTTACTAAAAGTAGAAACTTTTATGCATGGTGATTGGGAATTTTGATGATTTAGTGATGATTATCATGTTAGAATGAATGCTATGAACTTGTTTAGGTATAAAGTTGATGAATTTATGAATGACTTGGATGTTAGATTGCTTTTGGGTGTTACCTTCCGAAAAGGGAAACTTTATTTTTCAAGATCATTGGATATGATGATTTGGGCATGTTTATGATGTTAGGATCATGTTAGAATGTTTATGGATGATGTCTAATGTGGTGGAATGTGTTATTTGGGTTGTATGGATGCTTGATTGATCATTTAAGGAATTTAGGTTCTTGGTGATTATACATGATGATGAATTATGGTTAGTGATTAGGAAATCATGTTTGGGATTGGAATTGATCATTATTATGTTTGTTAGTTGGAATGAATCTTGTTGATTTATGTGATTATGATTGTCATACACGCGTGCGAATCTGAGGCCCCTACTTAGTAGGATTGGCAGGGTTTAGGGTGTGAAGTCGTGAGTGGCTTCACATGGCATGTAGTGCATGATAAGATTTCACGTATGATTTATTAGTTGTGATGTATTTATAATTGAGTTGAGCATGTTGATTGTTTGAGATTCGCATGAGTTGTATGATGATCTAGGTAGAACTTGGGTTGATGATGTGATATACGTGGATAACTCGTATGATACTCATGTATGATAAGTTGTAACGCTTGATTAAACGATATCTCAATTAATATGTCACCAACGGGTCAAACGGGTCAACTAGGTTAGCCTAGGGTTGTTAAGTTTTCTGTGCACACGTACTTATGTACTTGCGTGTTCTAGGTAACCTTTGAAGGGTTGTCTTTCCATCCATCATCAGTTCTCTTTTATCATTATCTTTGCACATCAGGTGAGTTCATGCCCCACTATTTTATAAACTCTCTTCTGGGGGAGGTAGCATACTTGTTCACAAACGCTATATTATTATTATAAGTTGTGTATGTTTTAACATAGTGCATAATACCTTGAAAGTCCTCACACTATCGGATCGTTAATAATGGTAACTAGCTGGAAATCTTGGGTGGTACTACTGGGTTTGACAAGCCCCACCTGTGCGACTCGAGGTCAAACGGGTGCAATATTGTCCTAAACACAAACATCGTGACGGAGGCAACAAACGCAACACAGTCAGCTTCGATCGCGAAATCACTATGGTTATTACTTGTGAATATAGACTAGCTATCTATTTCAATGCACTTCTTATCTTACACAAATTATTACTGTTTATGTTAAACGCAAACTCTTGAACTCGCCAACCATTGTGTTGACATTTTTAGTATGCTATTCTCAGGTCGTTAACCCAGGTTGCCATTAGGAGCACATCACGGGTCCAGCATGCATTCTAAGACTTCAACTTAAGTCATGACATTTGAATTTTATTTATGAGATTTAAATAATGGGTTGACGCGTGTTTTGCCAAATTTTACATTTATATACTTTGGGTTTGTCTTATTTACAAAACGATTTCGCATGGTTTTAAAGTTTGAACTTTGATTGGTTTTATTTTTAAATGTGGCATATATTGTCGTTCTGAGTAACTAATGACTGTGATCCTGGTTTGTTCACACGCCTCGCGGCAAAACTCCGCACGTGGATTTTGAGGGTGTGACAACAGACATAAAATTGCTTTTCAAACCACTAATGGTCATTATTAGTTTCTTTTTATGCCCTTCACGTTATAAAATGCACCGTCCACTTATCAAGTTGTCATGAATGACATTTTTTAGGATGTTTTATGTCATTTGGTGCTAGTATTTTTTGTTAAGACATCTTAGTATATAACAAGATAATCAACCAATATTATGCCCACCACAAACAGTTCTTTAATATCCCCTCACAACACCACTATTTTACCAAACTCTTTAAATGTGCGTTTGGGGTTCATGAAGTTCATTACATTGGGCATGTATCTCACATAAAGGGGTTCCATTGGCAAAAAAATGATTTAAGCCATCAATACTAGCGAAAACCCTCCTCTCCTACCGGCCTTTATGGATTTTTGGGGCTCACTAGGTATTATGAAAGAGTTGTGCGGCATTATCACACATTATTGGGTCGCTGACTAACATGCTTTAGCAAAACAAACAATTTTTTGGCACACATAGGCAACTTGATCCTTTAATCTTTTAAAACAGCCATGGTCGATTTAACAAGCTTAATCCTGCCATATTTCAAAATTGTTTTTTTATGTTACTATAGATGACTCTAACACTCGCATTGGGTTTTTTTTGTCTCAGAACGAAAAACTGATCGCCTTCTTAACTAAAAATATGTACACCAAGATGCGATCAACTTCTACTTACATTTGAAACTCTTTGCAATGACCAACACAATAAAAAGATAGTAACACTACCTCTTAGGTTGCCATTTTTGGGTTTTGCCTAGCCAACATAAACTTAAGCACTTGATAACACATATAATACAAACCCCATATTAACAAATGGTAAATTAAGTTACTTGGTTATGATTTTAAAATTCAATACAAATTGGCAAAGAAAATTAGGTTGTCGATGCCTTAAGTCGAATCGAGGACTTGGTTTTTCTAGCTATCTGTGTCCCTACTTCACTAGTGACTACATGATCTATGAGATTATATTATAACTACACTAGAGGGTCACAACTTAAATGATCAAATTCTTCATAACCTACATCCTTGCCAAACCATCACGTTTATGACAGATTAGTATTCATGCAATATAGCCTATTGATACCCCTACTACCATCTCTAAGGCACTGCAACATGGCATCTTCTTCACGGGCTTTAGGTAAAAGTCCTGCGCGATCTGATTCCCCTACTCATCATTTTATACCTGAGTGGCCTCGACTTCCTTATCCTTCTGAGGAGATGGACTGGGATCAACCTTTTGCACTACCTGAACGCGATTCTCTGCGGGATTGGAGTTATTATCCTACCTATGTTAACCGTATGCTTCATAGGGAACGTGTTCCTGAACTTCCGACTACTAGACCGAGGACTAGGTCTACTTCTAAGAACTTGACACCTACTCTTCCTACGATACGATGCTCTAGTGAGCAGGTGACTACTGCTTTAATTGCTGCTCTAGACACAGAGAAACGACGCACTGATGAGCTGAATGAGACGGTTAGCGCTTTACAATGTGAGTTGCGTGAGACTAAGATAATGGTGGCGGAGTTGAAGGAGTTGCAATCTGAGTGTTATAACCATCAGTGTTCCTTAGCTGATAGAGTGATTCAGGCTATTCATCATTCGGATGCTAGGGATAACACAATCCATAACTATGGGGTAAGACTTGGTGATCTGGAATGCCCAGGTACAAATGTTGGGCCAAGCCATGGCAAATGCACTGCCGTGGGAGGAATTCAAAGCTATGATGATGGAGGAGTATTGTCCTCGTGATGAAGTCCAGAAGTTGAAGACTGAGTTCTGGTAGCTAAAGATGGAGGGATCTGAGATTGAGGCCTACACAACAAGGTCTCATGAGTTGGCAACTCTATGCCCTGGAATGATTAACCCGCCCCTCAAACGAATTGGGCTCTATCTGCGTGGTCTTGTGCCAGAAATACTGAGCATGGTGACTACATCAAACCCCACTACCATTCAATAGGCTATCCGGTTAGCTAACAAGCTGGCGGATCAGGCTGTGGAACAAGGCAAACTACCCAAACGAGGCGTTGTGGTATGCGTGCCCGATAACAAGCGTAAGTGGGACAGCACCGGCAACAAGAGCTCATCGTCAAATAGTCAGCCCCAGCAGCATCAGCAACAGAAGCAACACAAAAGGTTTGATAACAACCACAACTTCAACCAATCATCTGCCCCAACTCAAGGACCTAGTGGTTATGCGGGGAAAAACCCCAAATGCAACCGATGCAACTACCACCACACTGGCAGGTGTGACAGCTTTCGATGCCAGCGTTGTGGGAAGGTTGGACACGCGGCAAAGGATTGCCGTGGGGAGTTGATGAAGAAGCCTCAGCAGCCTCAGCAGACCCAGCAGTCCCATGAAACACCAAAGGGTTGCTTTGAATGTGGAAAAGAGGGGCATTACAAGAGAAATTGCCCTCAATTAAAAAGAAATAGTAATGGCAACGGAAATGGTGGCAATAACAATAACGGGGGCAATGGTGACAATAATGGTGGCAACAATGGGGAAGCAAAAGGGAGAGCCTTTGTCATGGGTTCAGGTGAGGCTCTAAATGATCCTACTACTGTTACAGGTAAATTTCCTGTTAATGGTCGTTTTGCTTCTATACTGTTTGATACTGGAGCCGATAGGAGCTTTATTTCTACTAAATTCTGTAGTCTCCTAAGTGATATGCCTTCTGCGTTGGACTCTAATTATAGCGTAGAATTAGCTGATGGTAAGCAAATCTCCGTTACGCACATCCTTAAGGGTTGCAAGATAGAACTCGCAGGTCATACCTTTGATATCGATCTCATGCCTATTACACTTGGGAGTTTTGACGTGGTCGTGGGTATGGATTGGCTGTCTAAGAAGCAGGCAGAAGTCATATGCCATGAGAAGGTCATTCGCATTCCTCTCAAGGAGGGAGAGATTCTTTTAGTTAAGGGCGAGAAGAGTGGTGCTGTGATAGGCATCATATCTTTTATGAAAGCGCAGAAGTGGCTACGCAAGGGTCACCTAGCCATATTAGCCCTTGTGACCGATAAACAACAAGAAGAGAAGAAGATAGAGAATATCCCGGTAGTTCGCGACTTTCCAGAGGTGTTTCCAGATGATCTGCCTAGACTACCACCTCATCGTCAGGTTGAGTTTCAGATCGATTTGACTCCTGGAGCAGCTCCAATTGCGAGAGCACCTTATCGGTTAGCACCAAACGAACTGCAGGAACTATCTGCACAACTTCAAGAGCTATTGGATAAAGGATTTATTCGACCGAGCTCATCACCGTGGGGAGCACCTGTTCTCTTTGTTAAGAAGAAAGATGGTACTTTCCAAATGTGCATCGACTACAGAGAGTTGAACAAGGTCACAGTCAAGAACCGATACCCTTTGCCTCGTATTGATGACTTGTTTGATCAGCTTCAGGGATCAAGCTATTACTCAAAGATTGATTCGAGGTTCGGTTATCATCAAATGAGAGTTCGGGAAGAAGACATCTCTAAAACCGCATTCCGTACTCGTTATGGTCATTATGAATTCTTGGTCATGCCATTTGGGTTGACTAATGCACCCGTAGTGTTCATGGATCTCATGAATCGTGTGTGCAAACCCTATCTTGATCAGTTTGTCATTGTGTTTATCGATGACATCTTGATCTATTCTAAGACCAAAGAAGAGCACGAGGAGCACCTACGTTTGATCTTGGAACTACTTAGGAAGGAACAATTGTACGCCAAGTTTTCTAAGTGTGATTTCTGGATTCGTGAGGTGCAATTCTTGGGTCACATTGTTAACGAGAAGGGAATACATGTGGATCTTATGAAGATTGAGGCTATAAAGAACTGGTCGGTACCCAAGACGCCTAGTGAGATAAGGCAATTTCTCGGACTGGCAGGGTACTATCGACGTTTCATTGAGGGGTTTTTTAAAATTGCTCAACCTCTCACAGCCTTGACCCATAAGGGAACAACGTATAAGTGGGGTGAGAGTCAAGAAGCCGCTTTTCAGTTGTTGAAACAGAAACTCTGTAGCGCGCCGATACTAGCATCACCAGAAGGAAGTGACGATTTTGTGGTTTACTGTGATGCTTCTATCCAAGGACTTGGTTGTGTCCTGATGCAATATGGCAAGGTAATAGCCTATGCCTCGATACAACTGAAGGTGCATGAAAAGAACTATACTACTCATGACTTTGAGTTAGGTGCAGTGATCTTCGCCTTGAAGATCCAGAGACATTACTTGTACGGTACCGAATGCACCATTTACACCGATCATAAGAGTCTTCAGCATATCTTTGAGCAGAAAGAGCTAAACATGAGGCAGCGATGCTGGGTAGAATTGTTAAACGATTACGATTGTGCTATCAAATATCACCCAGGTAAGGCGAATGTAGTCGCTGATGCTTTGAGTAGGAAGGAGACCGCTAAGCCCCGACGAGTGCGTGCTTTGCAGCTTACGATTAGCACTCACTTTCTTGAACAAATCAAGGAAGCTCAGACAGAAGCTTCGAAAGCGGAGAACATTGGATCTGAATCCTTACGTGGGATGGACAAACAGTTGGAAGTCAAATCCGATGGAATCCGGTATTTCATGGATAGACTTTGGGTACCCATGTATGGAGATCTGAGAGACTTAGTCATGAGTGAAGCACATAAGTTTAAATATTCCATACACCCTGGTTCTAACAAAATGTATCATGACCTGAAGGCGCACTATTGGTGGCCTAATATGAAGGCAGACGTAGCAACGTATGTGAGCAAGTGTCTAACCTATTCCAAGGTTAAAGTGGAATATCAGAAGCCATCTGGGTTACTGCAACAACCTGAGATTCCTTTGTGAAAGTGGGAACAGATTTCTATGGACTTATTACTAAGTTACCCAGAACTCCTAGTGGTTGTGACATGATATGGGTGATCGTGGATCGACTGACTAAGTCAGCTCACTTCTTGGCGATCAAGGAGACTGACAAAATGGACAAATTAATCAGAATTTACCTGAAGAAAGTAGTTTCGAGACATGGCGTGCCGATCATGATTATTTCTGATCGTGATGCTCGTTTTACATCTTATTTCGGCAGTCATTACAGAAATCTTTGGGAACGCGGTTGGATATGAGCACTGCATATCATCCGCAGACCGATAGAAAAGCGAGCGTATTATTCAAACTTTGGAGGACATGTTACATGCTTGTGTAATTGATTTTGGAAATAATTGCGAAGTTCATCTACCGTTGGTCGAATTCTCGTACAACAATAGTTATCATACTAGTATTCAGCCAGCACCATTTGAGGCGTTGTATGGGCGAAAGTGTAGATCACCAGTTTGTTGGGCAGAAGTTGGTGATAGTCAGCTGACTGGCCCTGAATTGGTGCACGAGACTACCGAAAAGATTATGCAGATACGGAACCGTATGGCTGAAACGCGAGACAGACAAAAGAGCTATGCAGACAAGCGACGGAAACCTTTGGAGTTTCAGGTCGGTGACAAAGTGTTGTTGAAGGTCTCACCATGGAAAGGCGTCATTCGATTTGGCAAAAGAGGCAAGCTTAATCCGAGATACGTTGGACCATTTGAGATTCTTAAAAGCATAGGTCCAGTAGCGTATCGATTAGACCTGCCTGATTCACTAAGTGGTGTTCATGATGTATTTCACGTTTCAAATCTGAAAAAGTGCTTATCTGATGAGACTTTGGTTGTACCACTCGAGGAAGTACAAGTGGATGAGCAATTGCGCTTTGTTGAGGAGCCTGAAGTAATGGACCGTGAGGTCAAAACTCTTAAGCAAAGCAAAATACCTATAGTCAAGGTTCGTTGGAACTCAAGACGTGGACCGGAATTCACATGGGAACGCGAGGATCAGATGAAGCTCAAGTATCCTCATCTGTTCGAAACGACGGTCACAGCCGGGGAAGGTACTGATTAAATTTCGGGACGAAATTTCTTTCAACATGGGGATTATGTGACAACTCAGTCGATTTCGTTATGCCAATGCAGTAAACCAGTGATGTAACTCAACCATGTAACGTAATTTTCAGGACGAAAATTCTTTCAACATGGGGATAATGTGACACCCGGTAATTTTTCGTTACCAAACTCCGTTAGTTCCGTTAGGTCTTGCATACACGTGTCGTGAGCACACACTAGTTGTCCTTGAACGTTGGTGACTTAATAACAATAATCTATGATAAACAATGATAATCTAATTAATAATGTTGATTATTAGTTGTGGTTATGTGATTCATGTATTTTAAGTTATTATTTGTGAATTTTACTTGATAACGTGACAACGTGTAACTATAATTTCATATGTTTTGCTATTAGTTGAAAATGTATATGATTATTATTGTTGATTAGTAATGCTTGTATTTTGTAGTTAAAATTGTTAAAAGTTGCTAAAAAGATTAGTTTTTACAATTTACAAAACATCAAGGGGATTTTTAGTCAAATGGTTACCATATTTAAACCACCAAAACCCAAACCCTAGCCCCCAAACCCCATTTCGGTCGTAACCTCTCTTCCCCACCCTCATTCTTTGCGATTTTGATCAAGAATAAGCAAGAACAATTCGATTTTGAGTAGTTCCAAGTGTTAGCAAGTGTTAATCATTATCTTTACACGTTTAAAGGTAGGTTTTATCATGTTTTTCATAGTTTTGATTCATGGTGAACCCTAATTCGGAATTGGTGATGAAAACATGAAATTGATGATTGTTAGATGTTAATATGATGTTAGTTAGGTTGTATGAATGTTAGATTATGTTGATTAGGCAAGAAATCCATGAATTGATCATGTAGTTCATACATTGCCTTAAGAGGAAACTTTTTGTTCTTGGAATTCATGATTTGATGATGGTATGATGTTAGATACAATGCTTGGATGATAGTCTACTTGGATTGTGCAAGAAAATTCATGAAATTGGTGTGTTGATCATAACTTACTAAAAGTAGAAACTTTTATGCATGGTGATTGGGAATTTTGATGATTTAGTGATGATTATCATGTTAGAATGAATGCTATGAACTTGTTTAGGCATAAAGTTGATGAATTTATGAATGAATTGGATGTTAGATTACTTTTGGGTGTTACCTTCCGAAAAGGGAAACTTTATTTTTCAAGATCATTGGATATGATGATTTGGGCATGTTTATGATGTTAGGATCATGTTAGAATGTTTATGGATGATGTCTAATGTGGTGGAATGTGTTACTTGGGTTGTATGGATGCTTGATTGATCATTTAAGGAATTTAGGTTCTTGATGATTATACATGATGATGAATTATGGTTAGTGATTAGGAAATCATGTTTGGGAATGGAATTGATCATTATTGTGTTTGTTAGTTGGAATGAATCTTGTTGATTTATGTGATTATGATTGTCATACACGCGTGCGAATCTGAGGCCCCTACTTAGTAGGATTGGCAGGGTTTAGGGTGTGAAGTCGTGAGTGGCTTCACATGGCATGTAGTGCATGATAAGATTTCACGTATGATTTATTAGTTGTGATGTATTTATAATTGAGTTGAGCATGTTGATTGTTTGAGATTCGCATGAGTTGTATGATGATCTAGGTAGAACTTGGGTTGATGATGTGATATACGTGGATAACTCGTATGATACTCATGTATGATAAGTTGTAACGCTTGATTAAACGATATCTCAATTAATATGTCACCAACGGGTCAAACGGGTCAACTACGTTTTCCTAGGGTTGTTAAGTTTTCTGTGCACACGTACTTATGTACTTGCGTGTTCTAGGTAACCTTTGAAGGGATGTCTTTCCATCCATCATCAGTTCTCTTTTATCATTGTCTTCGCACATCAGGTGAGTTCATGCCCCACTATTTTATAAACTCTCTTCTGGGGGAGGTAGCATACTTGTTCACAAACGCTATATTATTATTATAAGTTGTGTATGTTTTAACATAGTGCATAATACCTTGAAAGTCCTCACACTTTCGGATCGTTAATAATGGTAACTAGCTGGAATCTTGGGTGGTACTACTGGGTTTGACAAGCCCCACCTGTGCGACTCGAGGTCAAACGGGTGCAATATTGTCCTAAACACAAACATCGTCACGACCTGGTAAGTCGTGACGGAGGCAACAAACGCAACACAGTCAGCTTCGATCGCGAAATCACTATGGTTATTACTTGTGAATATAGACTAGCTATCTATTTCAATGCACTTCTTATCTTACACAAATTATTACTGTTTATGTTAAACGCAAACTCTTGAACTCACCAACCATTGTGTTGACATTTTTAGTATGCTATTCTCAGGTCGTTAACCCAGGTTGCCATTAGGAGCACATCACGGGTCCAGCATGCATTCTAAGACTTCAACTTAAGTCATGACATTTGAATTTTATTTATGAGATTTAAATAATGGGTTGACGCGTGTTTTGCCAAATTTTACATTTATATACTTTGGGTTTGTCTTATTTACAAAACGATTTCGCATGGTTTTAAAGTTTGAACTTTGATTGGTTTTATTTTTAAATGTGGCATATAGTGTCGTTCTGAGTAACTAGTGACTGTGATCCTGGTTTGTTCACACGCCTCGCGGTAAAACTCCGCACGTGGATTTTGAGGGTGTGACAACAGACATAAAATTGCTTTTCAAACCACTAATGGTCATTATGAGTTTCTTTTTATGCCCTTCACGTTATAAAATGCACTGTCCACTTATCAAGTTGTCATGAATGACATTTTTTAGGATGTTTTATGTCATTTGGTGCTAGTATTTTTTGTTAAGACATCTTAGTACATAACAAGATAATCAACCAATATTATGCCCACCACAAACAGTTCTTTAATATCCCCTCACAACACCACTATTTTACCAAACTCTTTAAATGTGCGTTTGGGGTTCATGAAGTTCATTACATTGGGCATGTATCTCACATAAAGGGGTTTCCATTGGCAAAAAAAGATTTAAGCCATCAATACTAGCGAAAACCCTCCTCTCCTACCGGCCTTTATGGATTTTTGGGGCTCACTGGGTATTATGAAAGAGTTGTGCGGCATTATCACACATTATTGGGTCACTGACTAACATGCTTTAGCAAAACAAACAATTTTTTGGCACACATAGGCAACTTGATCCTTTAATCTTTTAAAACAGCCATGATCGATTTAACAAGCTTAATCCTGCCATATTTCAAAATCGTTTTTTTATGTTACTATAGATGACTCTAACACTCGCATTGGGTTTTTTTGTGTCAAAACGAAAAACTGATCGCCTTCTTAACTAAAAATATGTATACCAAGATGCGATCAACTACTACTTACATTTGAAACTCTTTGCAATGATCAACACAATAAAAAGATAGTAACACTACCTCTTAGGTCGCCATTTTTGGGTTTTTCCTAGCCAACATAAACTTAAGCACTTGATAACACATATAATACAAACCCCATATTAACAAATGGTAAATTAAGTTACTTGGTTATGATTTTAAAATTCAATACAAATCGGTAAAGAAAATTAGGTTGTCGATGCCTTAAGTCGAATCGAGGACTTGGCGTTTCTAGCTATCTGTGTCCCTACTTCACTAGTGACTACATGATCTATGAGATTATATTATAAGTACACCAGAGGGTCACAACTTAAATGATCAAATTCTTCATAACCTACATCCTTGCCAAACCATCACGTTTATGACAGATTAGTATTCATGCAATATAGCCTATTGATACCCCTACTACCATCTCTAAGGCTTAAACTCCTTCATGAGTTTCATTCAAGAAAAATAAAGGGGTTATTCTTGTATCACCGCTACCATATGGTGGATTAATGGTGCATATTGTTGATCGACTAACTAAATTTACTCACTTTATCCTCTTGCCTCTTAATTACAAGGCTTAATTTCTCACACTCATTTTCCTATATCAAGTCAATAAACTCAATGGGCTTCCCAAGACCATCCTCCCCAAATGGGAGCGACCTTCCTCTAAAAATTTGAAACGAATTATTTAATAGTATCGGTACTACCTTTTAGATTCCAGTATTTAGCAACCACAAACGCATGGCCAAATAAAGGTCATTAAGCACACATTGGAGAAATAGTTGAGATGTAGCTTGTGAGGAAGCTCATTGATGGAATAAGTACATGTACCTCGTTAATATTTGAACAATACCACACACTATAGCGCCAGTGACATGTCACCATTTTAAGCTCTTTACGACCGCCCCCATCGATGATTCCCCACTATATCCGGTGGCTCTTCTAAGCCAACTACAATCAATGAAACTTTACAAGAACACTAGTAGCTTTTGGAGGTAAAGCCTACCCTTCAATTTGACGAAAGGTATGACATAATTAGCAAATAAACATCGTCTTGATCGGGGATTCATTGTTATCAATTTTGTTTTGCTTCGTTTATACACTTACGGACAACATTCAGTGGTGATTTGCCGCATGGAGAAACTTAACAATCATATAGCGAATACGTAAGATCGCATACGGCTAGCCTTACCATCCTTCACCTCAATCCATCCCATTTGATTTCAAGATTGATTAATCAAAATAAAGAGTCAAGTATCTCATATTATTATGCATGTTTACTTACTTTATGATATTTATTTGAGTCGATTAGTTAGTTTAATTTTTCGTGTTAGACGATAGTTTCAAATTTCTTTTGTATTTATATCTTCTTTTGTATTAATAAAAATTGTCTAGAAAATTGCCCTATTGCTCTCCTCTTCATCTATTGGTCTTGGAGACTTGGCCGTCTTTAATCGAATTGTATCACACATAATATTCTTAGAACACATATCATTATGCTACGAGACTATAAACGAGAGATTATATGTCTAGAAGTTAAAACCAATATGTCAATGTTCTAGAATCAACAATAAGTCAATAACAAACAAACACATAGTATATATAATTATTTAAACACATAATAGTACATAATATATAACATATCTGGAACATGTTTCACCCAAAATTTCTAAAATTTTATCTTAGGATATACATATACTAGATTTAGTAAACTCGTGTATTACACGGTTTAAATAAATAAAATATTAAATATAATAAAAATTTATTAATTAAAAATAATATTTTAAGATAATATATGATTAAAATTATTTTGAGTTAGAATTATAAGTAATAGAATAATAATATCAACTTTTTAAAATTTTTTTGTATTTTTTAAAAAATAAATTAAATATTTTGTTTCAAATCAAACCACTTTAAAAAAAATATCATTTTTAAAAACTTCATTACTATAACTCCCAATTTTAATAATTTTTTGTTTATAAAAGTTTTACTTTTTAAAAAACTAATTTTAAAGTATTTCGTATTGTTTAAAAAAAGTTTGATATTTTAGAAAACTTTCTTTTGTCAAAGTTGGTTTATGTAAAAATAACATTAATAAAAAGATCTATTTTTTAATTTATTAAAAAACTATTATTGATCTAAAAAAAGAATAAATAATATTATTAGTAATTAATGTAGTTATTTAATAAGAGAGAGAAGCGGAAAAATTTTGATTAGAATTAATGTGGTGTTGACATGTGGCACCCCTAGGTACCTTTTTATTAGAGTAGAAAGATTACTACTACGTAACATCCAAGCAATTTTGGCCCATCGAACATAGGTGACAAATATTTTTGGCAATTGCGAACGTCATGCGTTTTATTATCTTTTAAGGTCTTTATGGCAAGTAATAGTGATTTCTAAGTTTCTTCGCTACTTTAAAACAGAATTCTAATAACCTTTTTAAGGGAAAATAACTTGCGAGTCGAATACGTGATGTTTTGACAAAACTCCTTCCAAACTGGTCATGATACAACTTTCTAAAGTAAAATTATTCAATAAAAGACATCAAGTTATTCAAAACCGTAATTGATATTTTGTAAGCATAAAAGGTGAAAATTAACCTGCTTAGAATCAAAAGGCGACAATATAAAAGACAAAGGCAAAAATCACACAATTATAAAATGCTGGAACCAACCAAATAATATTGGGTCCATGAAATTTATGCTTTTGTCTATTTTACGCTAATTGACTTCAACGAGTCTTATAATATTATTTGTTTGTGTAAGCTTTATTTTTATTTTATTTTTTACGTTTTTATAGAAGTATTTTCTTGAATAAAAAAGCGTTTTTACGGAAAATTTTAGAGAACCAAGTTGGCATATAGTGATGATAGTATGAAAGGTTGAACTTTTTAATTGTATCCATAATTAAAGTTCGCGATCCAAAATATATGTGAATGTCATCATTTTTTATGCATTTACTCTTGAAAATAGAAAGTAATTATCCTCTATTTCATATAGAATTATTTGTTCTCCTTTTAGATTTTATCATTATTAATGTTAATAATGTTATAAAATTCGTTCTATAATTGTTAATAGTCCTTTTAAATTGAATATATATTAGCTATAAATTAGTTTCTTTTATATAACTATTAAATTAGTGGAAAACGTCATGCACTGCCCGACTACTACGTAAAAGTTGTTTTTTAATAAATAAATAAATGAGATACACAATAATTGGCACCTTATATTCAGAAAATATATGAGATTTTTCTTAAGAAAATTCAAAACTAAAATTTACTTTAAAACATGATATTATCTTTGTTGTTGAAGCCTAGTAGCGGTGTCAATTATTCAAATGTATAAATTTGATGGACACATGACAATAATTGGGTGGCTTCATACACAACCACTTAGTACCTAATATTTTTAGACCTAAAAAAGAATTAATATTAATACCTTTAGAAAAGTTGATCTCTTACGATTTGTCGTGTAACTTTAATTAACATTTAACCCTCAATAGGGTAGATTTTTAAGAATTTATGTGAACAAAATATTTTATATATGATTTTTCCATTGTTCTTCATCGAACTAAAATGTTCTGTGAATGAAAACGTTGAAAATTCAAAATGTTCCATGCTGCAACACATAATTTTCAAATTATTTTTAGGTTCCAAAATTCAAAACCTAAGAAACTTTTGAACGACTTTTATCAGAAAATCATAAACAGAATCAGAATATTTGAGGAATTTCAACTCCCACATTTATTGGTTATTGATTCTCAACAAGTCGGTGATTTGTCAACAATAATAATATAGATTCTTTGCGTGTCTTTAAATTCTAGAATATTACATCATCATAACATACATATTTTTCGATACTTCGTCCTCGCTTCGATCGTGCCTCGCCTATTACCAAGATTTTTAATAGGGTTATTAAATTTTAATAATCTTAAATTTTATTTATTAATCGTGATTAATCACTACTCAGAAAATATTTACAAACACTCTCAACTTTATGCTTATTTACCTCCAACAATACCTTACTAATTAAGAGTTAACCACCGTTAGTTTTTTGAATAAATTGGTCCAACTTTGAGCTAGTTTTCAACTACGCCATCGTCCGGTCTCCATTGAATACATTTTTTGGTCTTTAGCTTCTATCTTCACTTGAAATATAACTTCAACAAGTCAAGTGATTTAGATCAGCAGGTGAAAAATAATGAATTTTATGGTACAGAAGTTTCAGAATGACAGATCAGATTGTTGATTTCAACTTTAGCGTTTTGGACATATAAACAGTCGACGTCATAAAAAAATTCACGGTGTTAACTCTCAGTTAGTAATGGATCGTTGAAGAAATATAAGTTTAAATTTGAGAGTATTTGTAAATATTTCCTGAGTTGAGATTAATCTCGGCGAATAAATAAAAGTTGGGATTATTAAAATCAATAATTTTTTTTAATATCATAAATTTGAAACAACAAGTGGTTTAACTTTAGCGTTTTCGAATGAGACCACAATCGAGAATGTAATGATTCGATATATATTTGATTCTAAACTTGTTTGATTAATATTACAAAAAATACGACATGAACCTAACATAAAATTTATAAATTTGGGTTGGTTTGCTAGTTTCAGCTCATTTTGGGTTGGGCATATGAACACGTTTATCTAAATAGATTATGTTTGGATCTAACTGACAGGCATAGGTTTGACCTATTTATTTTGTAAAAAGTGGAAAGATCGAAGAGAAACATGTCATAAGTTATGTAGATATTTTAGTTATAGAAATATTACAACAGAGATATTTCAGTAGATGAATGGTAAGAGCCTTTGAAAAAAAAAAAGAAAGAAACCTGCAGAACATGAGCTATATAGGAGACAAAAGTCGTCGCTATAGCTCACAAAAGTCGTCTCTACAGCCTATCGCGACGACATATAGTCGCTAATACGTCGTCGCTATAGGTTAGTCGCTAAAGGTAAAAAATGTCGTCGCAAATGAAGTCGTCGCTAAATTGTACACCTATAGCGACGACATTTTTTAAAAGAACAATAAAAATTAAAAATCCTATCGCGACGACATATAGTTGCTAATACGTCGTCGCTATAGGATCGTCGCTAAGGTAAAAAACTTAGAAGACGAAAATTTTTAAAAAATAATAAAAATTAAAAATTAAATTGAGGTCTATAGCGACGATATGTCGCCCCTAAATGTCATCGCTATAGAGTCATATTTTCTTATATTTTTTTATAATTAAAAAATTTTCTAGCTCTATAAAAACAATTTAACTCAGTTTTAATTATTCAATCCATTCAAGTTCTATAAGATTTTAATATAAAAGTCGAATACATACATGTTAAAATATATAAAAGTTGTTCAAATACATGCTAAGCATTTAACATAATGTTTATCATTAGATCAAACAAAACAAAACTATCTAATCACTTGCATTATCATCTCCATCCTTTTCTTCATTCGGTTGATGTCACAATGTGTCAAACTCGTTTTTGTCTTGTAATATTGAAAGGAGTTGATTTATTTGTTGTTGCATTCATTCTTTTACATGTCCTTGTCCTTGTTCATTTGTTTGTAGAAGCTGTTCTTGCATTTCATTATAGTGTGGTAGGGATGCAATCATACTAGGAGTCATATGAAGGGTAACACTTCTTACTATGCGACCAGTGCCACGTATTTGACCATGCCTAGGTCCTGAAACCTCAACCACATCAAACAACATCTCATCCTCAAATAAGCTCGACAATGATCTATTTATCTCATCTAGAATTTATCCTATATTGAACAATAACATAGCATACATTATATATTTTATTAGTTATAATATATCCAACTAAAAGTTACAAACAACTTACTACACTCACAAACCGTCTAGATCCTATACGGAGGACTATATGTGGAGGTTTGTTCCCGTCGTCTCCACAATCTGATCATGCAACATCTATCATACCTTTCAACAAAACAATATGATAAATACAAAAATATCATCCAAAATGAACTCACTAAAAATGAATATTCACACAAAAGCATACATATACACTTACAAAAATATACATACTCAATTACAAATTCTAATTCAAGAATAAACAATCATATATTTTAATTTCATCAATTTTATATAAATCATACACGTATACACTTACACATACACAAACATAGATACACTTGTACATAAACAAAAGTTTCAAAGTGAAGACGCATACGCATACGCATACGCATACGCATACAAACTAAAACCTAGACAATTTCATAATAATCTGAAACTTTTATAGTATAATTTAAAGATTAATCAAAATAGGGTCAAAATGGGTAAAAAATGTTTACCTACAAGGATATGAGGTTGTCGGACCATAGGAGGGTCGTCGGAGAGAGGTCGCCGGAGCTCTAGGTCGGTCGGAGTCGAAAATCGTCGAGATTTGACCTGCAGGTTGAGATTTGATTTTTGGGTGAAATGGCGTCAAGGGCTGCTGAAGTATGGTTTTACCCTATCTGAGGGCTATAGAGACGACAAGTCGCTCCTAATGTCGTCGATATAGACCAGTAAAACGTAGTCGTTTCATTAAAAGCGCGGAGGAAAAAAAATAAAAATTAATAAAACTTATAGAGACGACATATAGCCGCTAATGTCGTTGGTATAGGGTTTGTTATTTTTTTAATTTTTAATATTATCGAATAAAAAAAAAGAAAAATTAAATACCTATAGTAATAGCGACGACATATCGTAGCTAAAACTTTTTCAAGTACCGGGAAGATTTCCCTACATACGTCAAACTTGAAATTTGGTCAAAAAATTAAAAACCTATAGAGACGACTTGTCGTCGCTATATCCCTCCTTATATAGACGACGCTTGTCGTCGCTATAGGTGTCGTTGCTATATGTCTTATTTCTTGTAGTGCATGCCTATTAATCATGTTATATGTATAATTTGATTTTGGGTAGTTTTTTTATATATGATATATCCCGCTGTTAAAAGAAACACATTACATAATATAGAAAAACATTTAAAAAAGACATTGCATAATAAAATATCTATCCGTCATTCCATATTTTCATCCATGTTAGCAAAACTTCTCATGGTGTTCAACTATATATGCTTGACGACTGTTAAACGTTTCACGACCACATAGTTATTGTTAATTTGCTTCTTTTTGTTTGTTTGAAATTAAGAAAGCTAGATATCACAATCATAGTACTGACATATTGTTAAAGTTAAAATAAATAATAATAGAAAAGTGAGTGAGTTGGTGCGGAAAAAAATCAAGTTAGTTGTGCATTTATAGTGCAAAAATGATATAAAAAATTATTTGTAGTTAACTTTTTATACCTAACGACTATATCAAAAGGCATATGGCCCCCAACCGTTGAATCATTGAATGCTCATTTCATTCTCACGAGCCGTGAGAAATCTCATGAATGGCCTCTTATGCAACACCAAGCTATTGTTCATGCATGGGTTTATTTACCGGAGAACTTTGATACCATAAGGAACCTTTTGGAGTATGTCCATAATTTTGACTATATATTATAGAGTAGGGAAAAGAAGATAGAAGGTACTTAAGGCAATTTTATTGTTGGGGTTTGTGGTTACACCGTTGTATAATGGTAAGACTACTTCATGCTACAAGATTGTGAAAGAGATTAAGGTGATAACGTTAATTTGGATTACCCATAGATCGAAGTTTAGATTTATTAGTTGGAAGTCATAGTGATATTTTTATGCTTGATGATGTAATGTTTTAATGGAATGATTTTTACCGCATACTAACTAGTACCATGCTAGGTATATGGCTTTGTTTTTTTCTATGGTAATATATTTTCCGGCATACCGTTTAAAAAATAACTCAAGTTGTAATACTCTAGGTTCGTGAATCTCTCAACCACATTAATTCAGGGCTCAGTTTACAAAATATTTATATATTATAGATAAAATTAATTGGCTATTGGAAAATATACATGTAATTTTTTATGGACACACTTTTTGTAGTTTATCAAAAAATAATTGTTAATGTTGACTACATGTTTCTATAATAAAAAATATATTTAAAAGTGTGGTGTTTTCACCAAACCATGGTTTTGAAAACCGGACCGGACCGGCCGGTTCGACCGATTGGACCGGGAACCGGACTCCAAACCGGTCCGGTTCGGTGCTTAAAACCGTTTTAACGTCGAACCGGTCGAACCGGCGGTCGAACCGGGAACCGGACCGGTTGAACCGGTGGTCGAACCGGTTGAACCGGGGGTCGGACCGGTTGAACCGGTTTTTTATATAATTTTTTATTTGTTTTGTAATTTTTACATATATTTATAAAAAATAATTATAATTTTATCTGGTTCTTATATCCGGTCCGACCGGTTGAACCGGTCCAACCAGCGGACCGGTAAGACGTCCGGTTCACTGTCCGGTCCAGTTTTAAAACATTGCACCAAACATAAGAACCATCTTTTCATTATGTTACTCTTATTGATTAAAACAATTAAGAAAATATTGCTTTGGTTTTCAAACACATATTACAATGTCCGAGAAAAAGCATGCTATATATTTCTATTGTTTTTTTTTTCTTTTTGTAATTTTTGAAAAGCAAACTAATTGGGTTGGTAGCTCAATAGTCAAAATTTTTATAAAGAAAATTAAGATTTAAATCATGAAATGTTATATATAATGAGTTGATGTAGGTTAGTGTAGAAGTAGATGAGCGTGTGAGTCAAAAGCTGATGGAGATCAATAAGTGAAGTTTAGGCTTGAGCTACTTTATTAAATGAGGCCCATATATGGTTGAATTCATCGCACTTGTTTAAGCTTGGCTCGGTTTAATATTTTTAACGATCCAATTTTAAGTTACTCACAAGCAGCTAAAACATTTATGAAAAGTTTTAGGTCTAATTAACCTTTGGGATACATCATTAGACCGAGATCATTTAACTATATATGATGAGAATACTAAAACGTTATCACTAGTTCTATTTGTTTATTGTAATATTTAAAAAAAAACTAAGGGTATGTTAGATTTTCGATGACCACAGGCTGATCACTGACTAACTGACTCGGTCAGCCGGTCAAGGCGTTTGAAGGATGCGGTCTTGGCGACTGACCCGGTCGCTAGGGTTTGACCAAGACCCTATAATTGGCCTCACTAACCAAACCTTCGACATCATCTTGTCGCAAGCTCCTCCCTCCGCCGCTCCTCTCCACTCGCTTCCCTTCGCCACATTGCCCTCCCTCCGCCGCTCCTCTTCACCGACGCGTTTAGATCATTCTGTAACAGGTGTAAGCAGCCACGGTTGTTAGTTGATTCCAAAACTCCGGCCGATTCGAAGTGGCTCCCGTGGATAGGCGATGGGATCTGCACCCGTATGTTATTATTTGCTGATTTGATTAGTAATTTGTGTTTTCGGATGCGTTTTGTATGTGTGTGTTAAGTTTGTGGATGTGGTTTGTGATAGTTGATGTTTGATTATGATTCTAGATTGCTAAAGTTAGTGTGAATGTGTAATTTTGTAAAGTTTGTTTATAAGGATTTCAGGTTTGGAAGGCGATTTGTGTGGAATCTGAATGTTGTGAGTAATTAGTTCATAGGTTTTGGATTGGATTGATTATAATGGATTAGGACTAAATGTGTTAGTTTGTGTGGTAGAGCTGATTGTTCTTGTCCTTAATTGAAATCAGATTTTATATTAGTTGGGGTTACATGAGTTTTTGAAATCAGATTTGATATTGCTTATATGGGTTCTTGAAAGCAGATTTGATAATGTGTTCTTGAAATCAGATTTGATATTGCTTAAATGGGTTCTTGAAATCAGATTTGATAATGTGTTCTTGAAATTAGATTTGATATTGCTTATATGGGTTCTTAAAATCAGATTTGATATTAGTTATATGTGTTTTTGAAATCAGATTTGATATTGGTTATTTGGGTTCTTGAAATCAAATATAATATTGCTTATATGAGTTCTTGAAATCAGTTTTGATATTAGTTCTTGATTTTATACTTGTATCTAGGCATGAAAAAAAAAGCTAGAGTTATTTGGATGTTGGAATGTGTTGACAAAACATTTCTTGAAGCATGTATACATCAAATAACAATCAACAGTCAGGTGGGTAGTAGCCTAAAAGGATACTCATGGAAAGTTGCTGCGGAAAAACTAAAAAATGATCATAATTTCAATGTTGACCATAAACAAATGAAAAATCAACATGAGTACGTGAAATCAAAGTACGGGGCAACTAAAAAACAAAACGGGGAATATTTATGATCGTATAACCAACACTTTCAATATGAGTGATGAAGAATGGGAAGCGGAGACAAAGGTATTTTTTTAATATGAAAACCTTTTTAATAAGATTATTTTCTGCTAGTAGCTTGATTATATCTATAAAAATTTTCAAACAGTTAAACAAGTTTATGGAAAAGTTAAGAAATGCACCTCTTCCTTACCCTGATCTTTGTACCAAACTGTTTGAGGGGGTGACCGCAACCGGCATTCATAGTTGGGGGCCATTTTTTACATTTCCTCATCCCGCTGAAGGATTCTCAGAGCATGATGTGGATGATGTTCAGTGCACTCAGATGGAAACAGAAACCCCACCTGTAAGTGAAGAATCCTCTAACCGGTCAAAATGCAAGGCAAGTACTAAAACTAGCAAAGAAGTTCGTAGAAAAACAATAGATGATGACTTAAGAGAAGTTGGGAATGAAATTATCAATGTTGCAAAGATGTTGGTGGAAAAAAATAATATTGACAATGAAATGGACGCATGCATGGATAAGCTAGAAAAAATGGAATGGGGGGAAGAAGATCCGAGATACAACATAGCTCTTTTGCTATTCGGTGAAAGTGCTGATATTAGAAAAGTTTGGTTACGTCTTAAGCCGGTGAGTTGCGAGTCGTGGGTGGGAAATGCTGGGAGAAAGTTTGGATTATTTGGTTGACTTTTTGTGTTTGCGTATGACTTTTATATGACTTTAGTATGACTTTTGTATGACTTTAGTATGAATTTTGTATGATTTTAGTATGACTTTTGTATGACTTGCGTATGACTTTTGAATGACTTATGTAAGACTTTAGTATGATTAATGTATGACTTTTGTATGATGTTTTGAATGACTTCTAATAGGTCAAATATGTATACGGATGGTGAAATTTTATCTTTTTTTATACTTTCATGGTATTGGTTGAAGTTGGCTGGGAAAAGGAAACGAGAGGGTAGAATTGAAAGAATAAGAGATAATGATTCCGTTTTACTAGGCATGCATATACACATGAATTACTACATGGATCTTCTACACAATGTCAAGAAATGATGAGACTTTAACGCGAGGCATTTGTACTATTATGCCATCATTTTACACAACGAAATTGGTTGTGAGCTAGTAGGACGATAAGCATTGAAGAGAAGATGGCTATGTTCTTACATATTATACGGCATAATGAACGTTTTCGAGTGGTTAAACGACGATTTAAACACTCCAATCAAGCTGTTCATAAATGTTTTCATGAGGTTCTGGTTACAATGATGTGTTTTGCTAAAGGAATTATAGTCCCAACATCTTCAGCTGAAACTACAAATACCTTGAAATGACTTCAAAGGCTAAAAGGAATATTTCCCGGAGCAATAGGTGCTTTAAATGGAACTCTTGTACATGCAGTTGTGCTCACTGATCAACAAACTTGTTTTAGGGAAGAGGAAGAAGTGAATGTTATCAAAATGTGTTAGGAATATGTGATTTTGATATGATATTCACTTTTGTATGCAAACTCTTGTAATATGTTTGAAATTCAATGTGTTTATTTGGATTATGTATGATTTATGTTTAACTTGTATTTTGTATGATATTTTGAATTTTAAGCTATTATGTTATTTTTAAAATTTTGGCTATTTGATTGATTACACAACACCAGTTAAATACAGACTCGGTCAGAACTTCAGGGCAATATGATTATTTTTATCATTTAGCAGAGTCAGTCAGATATTGAATCAAACAGCCAAGTTTCAGTCAGATGTAGACTCAGTCAAAACTTCTAAACAGGGTCAGCTTCTAACTCAGTCAGATCTTACTAAGTCAGCGGTAATCAAACAGCCCCTAACAAGCCTCTATAATATACTAGGTTCCGTAGTGGAATTAAGGAGGGTCAAGAGGTCCACTGATCATACCGTCATTAGAGTTTGTTTGAATTTTTTAAAAAATAAATATTGTTTATATAGAAAAACATGAGTTCGACTTTTAATTGTAGTAGATATAGAATAGATGTTTAAATAACCCAATTCATAGGTTATAGTTAAATATATCAAGGGTGCTTTCACAATTACTAGTATATGACACATCTAATAGTCATAATTTATGGTTTTATATATTATAATTATAGTACAATGGGAAAGTTAAAGTTTAAAATGTAAAAGTTATAGACAAATGTATGGGTCCGTTACCAGAAGCACTCACAGTTAGTCATTTATAGCATTAAATATTTAAAAACATAACATTTGTAGTGGAAATCAAAATTAATCACTAAAATAATATGCCTTAAAAAATCATTTGATTTCATTTAAAACTCAAAAGTATATATATAAAAAATCGTTTTCAAAACTATGTATGCGAGATTTAAACTATCTCAGTAGTTTCACTCTTCATGCCTGTATGTCCTCAACATCAATGGTTACCTGCCAACTATTATGCATACAAAGTTAGCGACGGTGAGTGAATTCAAGTTTTATTATAAAATACTTTACATAATTAAAAACCTTTGTATTTTCATACGTGAGCACACATCAATATATACATATTAACATTTTTATTTCTATAACTTTCATCATTGCTTCTTTCAATCATTCATCATTATTATTCACTGTAGTAGATCAATGTCATATGCTAGACCCCCAACATTATGCACGAAGTTGGTAATTGTGCCGAGGCCTATAAATAGACCTCCAACATTATGCACAAAGCTGGTCATAGTATCGAGGTCAAGCGACAATGATCCACTTTCATTTATGGTCAATCACAAGGATTATACCCATGTGTGCACCCTCATAGGCTAACTAAGCCGCACATCAGTTGAGCTAACAACACATGGTCATGCACCTCCATTCATTTTGCTTGCAGGACTTTCATTCATTCATTACATTTCACGTCTCGTGCATATTATCTTTCACTTTTATTACATAATACTTTACTTATATTAGTACATGAACAATTCAAGAAAAGTTTTCATAAAAAAAACTATAACGTATGAAATGAGTTAAAACATATCAATAGCACATTTAGCATACATAAAATCATGTGAGAACTTGCCCCACACGAAATCATCAAGGTTCACAAGAAAACATCAAGCATGCAACAACTATTCCTTTTGCACGAAGTCTACCTTTTGCGCGAGAACTACATAAAACCAAACTCTTGCTCACCAAGTCACCAATTTCACGTGATAACTATACAAGGCAAAAACCATATAGACTCTCATGTGAAAACATCAAAATTCCAACGTAATATCAACTTAATCATGACTAAAACTACCATAGCATGACCATTTCCATAATCAACATCATCATAAGCATTAATAAACATGATAGCTAGTATGCATAACAGCACCAAAATGAATAAATACTTATATAAAAAGAGGCTAGAACTCACGTAGAAGATAAACCACAACAAAACCCTTTCACACGAGATTCTTTAAACCCCAACTACATTTCCATGCACCATAGCCATCATAAATCGTTCATAAACACATATAAGAACTTTAGAACTAGAAATACATATCTTAAACACCTCCTTTTTGTGCTTTATTTCTCTACCCGTAGCCTTTCTCTTTGTAGATCACCGGCAGTAGTTATTATATGCTAAAACAAAATGTTAAATAAATTAAAAATAGATCCCTAAAACTACTTGGGTTGGTAGCTCAATAGTAAAAGTTAAACATTTTATAAAGAAAATCAAGATTCAAATCATGGCATGTTATATATTATGAGTTGATGTAGTTAAGAGTAGGAGTAAATGATCGTGACGTAAAAGATGATCAAGATCAATATGTGAAGTTTAGGCTTGAGTTCCTTTATAAAATGAGTCTCAATATATTGTTGAGTTCGCTCGCATTCTTCTAAGTTTGGCTCGGTTTGATTTTTTAACAATCCAATTTTGAGTTTCTCACTAGCGGCCAAAACACTTTATGGAAAGTTTTTGGTTTAATTAACCTTTGGGATATATCATTAGACCCAGATCATTTAACCATATATGATGAGAATACTAAAACATTATTACTAATTTTATTTATTTATTGAAATATTAAAAAAACTAATAAGGCTCTATAATATAGTAGGACCGAGAGTGGAATTAAGAAGGGTTAAAAGGTCCAGTGATCATACTATCATAGTATCATTAGAGTGTATCTGAATTTTTTATAAATTCAATATTTTTTATATAGAAAAACATGAGGTCGACTTTTAATCATAGTAGATATAGAATAGATGTATTAATAACCCGATCAATAGGTTATAGTTACGTATATCAAGGGTGCTTTCACAATTATGAGAATTTGGCAAATCTAATAGTCATGATTTATGGCTTTATATATTTTATTTTTAGGACAACGGGAATGTTAAAAAAAAAATGTAAAGTTGTAGATAAATGTAAAGCCTCGTTTCCAGGAACATTCACAGTTGGTCATTCATATACTAAAATATTTAAAAACTGCACATTTGCAAGGAAAATCATAATTAATCATTAAAATAATATTTGTCTTAAAACATCATTGGATTTCATTTAATGATCAAAATTATATTCATATAAACATCATTTCCAAATCTATGGATGCCACTCTTGAACTATCCCAGTAGCTTCACTATCCATACCCGCATCTTCTCAACATCAATGGTTATCTACCAACTATTATGTATATAAAATCAGTGACGTTGAGTGAGTTTTAATGTTATACTAAAATACTTTACATATTTAAAAAACTTTTCATTTTCATACGTGAGCACACGTCAATACATACATATTAACATTTTATTTCTTTAACTTTCATCGTTACTTCTTTAAATCATTCATCATTATCACTCACCTTAATAGATCTGTGTCTTGTGGTAGACCCCTAACATTATGCACGAAGCTGGTAACTATATCGAGACCTATAAATTGACCCCCAACATTATGCACGAAGCTGGTCATCGTATCGAGGTCAAGCGACAAAGATTAACTTTTATTAATGATCAATCACAAAGATTAGACTCATATGTGCATCCACATGGACTATCTAAGCCGTACATCAGTTGAGCTAACAACAAATGGTTTTGCCTCCATTCATTTTGCTTACAAGACTATCATTCATTCATTAAATAACACTTTACTTATATTAGTACATGAACAATTCAAACAAAGTTTTCATTAAGAAAACTATAACATTTGAAATCAATTAAAACATATCAGTTCACATTTCGCATACATAGAATCATGTGAGAACTTGCCCCACGCGAAATCATCAAGTGTCACACGAAAACATCAAGCATGCGAGAAGTATTCCTTTTGCGCGAAGTCTACTTTTTGCGCTAGAACTACATAAAATGAAATCCTTGCTCACCAAGTTACCTTTCACGTGATAACTATACAAGGCAAAAACCAAACAACTAAAACTACCATTGCATGACCATTTTCAGGGGCCATCTAGCGGTCAATCTCCTAAACCCACGGACAATAACTGAATTTGCACTACTAACTTCACTTATTCCCACAAAAGGAAGAGACTTAGCTACTAGTTCGAAAGCTTGAAGCTGGAGGAAAATGAGACCAGCTAAGGTCTAGCCCTGTTTCTCTTCTTTCTTTTATCACTTAGGAGCCGTGCAAGATGAAAGTCTCAAGCATCTCCATAGGTCTGCAACCTGTGTTGTGGTTGATACCTCAAAAGAGCTACAATTCCATACTCGATTTGCCAGTTCTTCGTCCCCCTAGGGATGTTGGAAGCTAATGATAGGAGTGGTGCTTGGAAGTCAGGCTCAAGGGATACTCATATTCAGATAATTCAATATCCGGTCTATGAACCACAAAGCGCTAACATACAAGCACTCCCTCATCTAATGTCTTAGTTGCCTACTAGTCCAGCCGCTGTATCAATACCTATAGGTGAAGCAGCGAATCAGGCAGTGTATTTATCTTTAGAAAGCCGAGTCGTAGGCTAAGAGCGAACCCTTCTTGATTCATCAGGATTAGGAAGCCCACGGAAATACATTACTACAAAAAAAATGCCCTACTAGTATCTACGACCTCCTCTTGGTTTTGCTTTGCCCCCTCTTTCCGAGGCCCTTCGCGCATCAAGGCTAGAGTGGAGGTGTGACCTTTTCTCAAAAAAAAAAAAAAAAGAAAATTCTATTTCTTCTTCCAAGCCCTTCTTATGGAATGCAATGAGTAAGCTTTCACTTATCTTCTTCATTTATGGGAACAAAGAGGCTCTCATACGGATCTGTAGGTTCTTGCACGAAAACATGTTCTTGCACGAAAACTTGGGCAAAAACTTGGCTGATCAATTCTTTCGTCTATTATTTTTGGGGTTTTACAACAAAATAAAATGCTGTTGTATGCTAAAACAAAATGATAAATAAATAAAAAAAATTACAAAAAAGAGTGGAATAGAAGCCTAAAAAATGCATTAAAAATAACTAAATATTTAAAATTAAAAAACACGTATAAGAAAAAAAGCCAAAAGAATCGAAATAAATCTCACACAACAATGATTCAAACCTTATTGATAGGTCTCACTTCTCAGGCGCACCTCCTTACAAGTCGGCCAATAACCACTTTGATTTTAACTTCTTAACCAAAAGCTTTTAATACGGTTTCAAAATTCGTGTTACAACAGAGAAGCATCCAGAAAGCCAATGAGGAATTAGAAATATAAGTGATACTTAAGATGCTAATAAATTGCTTTAGCAAATTAGGTTAAAAAATTTGATATTAATTGCTGTATACTAATTTTACAAAACTTTAATCCCTTTTAAATAAAATAAAATAATTTCTAGTATAAATAAATAAATCGTAACTATTTTGCAACTGTTAATCATTTGTTCTTATTAATTTAACAAAGAGTCGTATGGACTGCCATTGCCAATGAGATTTGATGAAAGTATAAAACTGACAAAATGATTATTTATTTTATTAATTGAATTTTGTTATAATATCGTGATCTTCATTTATTTTTAATTATTAACTAGTTTTTATTTACATTTAATACGTGATATAGTTTTCAAAACTGCATGTGCCACTCCTCAACGGTTTTAATTCTGCATGTGAAAATTTTCAATGGCAGAATATTATATATAGGTCATAATAAATACGTCATAATGGTATATTTGTAATTTAAAAAACAAATATAGTGTTTTGGGAAAAAGATTAAAAGTTATTATATTTGACCCACGAGTTTTTGGCGTGCGTTGGATGACTTGGTATCGAATAAATTCACATTGAAACGTCGAGGGAAATAAGCACGTTGCAACGTCACATTTAGATTTTTGAACATTATGTTACGAAAAAAAATTAAAAATATATTACATTTGACCTGAGTTGATTTTAAATAAATGTTATGTCAGATGGTAAATATAAATAAGCATGCCACAATAATATATATAGTTTTATAAAATATTATCTCTAAAAAGTTATAAGATAAAAATAAAATGTATTAAAAATTAATTATGATATTAAAATAAAAGTAGCTTTGAAAGATTGACCTTGAAAGCTAGACCTTGTGCTCCAAGCACCTATATTATGGACGTTATTGTTCACTACCTTTTTTTTTTTTTTTTTTTTTTTTCATTTGAATAACTCTTATATTATCTATGATATAATGCTTAACACCTAGATAGTCTAAGATATGCTCCCACCAAATCTCGAACACACAAACTTTGATTAGGATTAGCACACCACTACCTCTTGATGAACCTTTATCTTTATTTTACTATACTATAATAAAATGGTAACTAGGTGTGACACACGTCAACATCAAAATTTTCTCTCTCTATTAAATAATTAAATTAATTAATAATAATATTATTTAATTCATTTTAAATTAAAATAGTTTTTAATAAATTAAGCAAGAAAACTCTTAATTAATCTTATTTCTACGGAACCCAATTTTATAAAATAATTTTTTTTAAAACATCAAACTTCTTTAATAATAAGAAATATTTTAAAATTAGTGTTTTTAAAAAGTAATTTTTGTATAAACAAAAATTAATTTAATTGATAGTTATAATAAGAAGGTTTTTAAAATGATAATTTTTTAAAACATTTATTTTGAAATAAAATTTTCATCTTATTTATAATAAGGAAAATTATAATAATTTTTAAATTTGACTATCATTTTATAATAATAAATTTTCATTATATTTATAATTATATTTATTCAACTCGTGTAATATATGGACTTACAAAACCTAGTATTATAATAAAATAGTAACTAAGTACGACACGTGACAGCATCATGTTTCTTTTCACCAAAATATTTCCGCTTATCTTGTTACTATAATTACTAATAAAATTATTTAATTTTTTAATACACTAAAAGTTACTTTTAATAAATTAAGAAATAGCTATCTTTAATAAAGTTATTTATAAAGACATAATTATTTATAAAATAAGAAATTTTTCTAAATATCACACCTTTTAAAAATACAAAATATTTTAAAATTGGTATTTTTAAATAAGTTAAATATTTATAAAAAAATATTAAAAATTAGGAGTTGTAATAATAATTTTCTTAAAACGGTTAGTTTTAAAACAAAATGTTTACTTTTTTTAAACAAAAATGCTTAAAAAGTTGATATTATTATTTTATTACTTATAGTCCTAACTTATATATAATTTTAATCATATTTTATATTAAAATATTATTTAATAATTAATAAAATTATATTCTATTTAATATTTGTTTAATCCGTATAATACATGAGATACTATAGGTAGTGAGCGTATATATATATTCTAGGGTTAAACCCTTTGCATTTCATGGTTGAATAAAAAAATATAAAACTAAATATTTAATAATTTTTGATAAATATAAAAAAAGAAGCAGAAAACAAATTTAATTATTAGATGAAAAAAAAACAAAAATGTAAAAAATACTAATATACATTTAGGAATTAAAAAGAGAAACAAAAAACAACATTATTTACTTTATGAAAAAGAAAGAAGAAATTAAATAATGATACTTAACGTTTTGACTCCTATGTTCTAAACTTTCACCTCTTATTATAATAACATAAAATAACGAGAAATAACATTTTATCTCCTATGTTCTAAACTTTCACCTCTTAATCTCTTATTATAATAACATAAAATAACGTGTATAAAGAGAGAAGCTCGAGGGATTACTAAAGAATAACGTGAATAAAAAGAAACTCGAGGAGGTGTCAGAAAAAAAAAAAAAGAAAAACTATAAAAAATAAATTAAGAAAAAGGGTAAAAAAAACCTAAGGAAATAATAAAAAACTAAAAAAACTGAAAAAAATAATAAAAACTAAATGATAAAAAAGGTTAAAAAATACAAGGGTGGGGGGATAGCATGGGATCAAACTCGGATGAAAGAGGGTAAGTGTCGCGCAGCTCACCACTGGACCAATGCTCATCTGGTGTTTACTCACCTTTCATAACTCTTAAATACAGTCATTAACGCATGAAAAAAAAAAAAAACGTTGTAGCCTAATCATAGAATGTAACATGACACCACAGCAAGCCTAGGCCAACTTCTATTCACGTCTTCTTAAATTCAATGGCGGATCCAGAAAATTTTTCTATGGGTGTCGGAATTATTTGGCGTTCGGATATCTATCATCTAATTTTGGATTTTTCGGTCCCGGTCGGGTCGGGAAAATAAAGATACAAAATCCATTGCACACATAAAAATTATACTATTAGAAAATATATAATATTCTTCGATTGTCCTCTATGAATATTAATCCATTGAAAACCGGTATATTATGTACTAGCTTTAGTAACTCGTGTATTACACGGGTTGAATAAAAAAATATTTAATAGAATGAAAAATTTATTAATTATAAATCTATATTATAAAATAAGATATGATTGTAATTTTTCTTATAATAAATAAAGTAAAAATTTTATTTTAAAACAAACGTTTTAAAAAATGTCATACTTAAAAGCTTTCTTCTATAACTCTGAATTTTAATTATTTTTTGTTTATAAAGAATTTACTTTTTAAAAACACCAATTATAAAATATTTTGTATTTTTAAAAAAGTTTGATTTTCTTTAAAGTTTTTTAATTTTATGGAAAACTATTTACTTAAAAATAACATTAGTAAAAATATCTATTGCTTAATTTATTAAAAAACTATTTTAATCTAAAAATTTAAATAATATTATTAATAGTTAATGTGATTATTAAATATGAGAAAAGCGAGAAAAAATTATTGAGAAATAATATAGTGTTGATACGTGTCCTTCTAGATACTTTTTATTAGAGTAGGGAGATTTTAAAGTAATTTTTTTAAATAATAAATACAACTATCAATTAGATATAAATATCAATTAATAAAGAGTTTTTTTCTCTGGTCCTTTTATTATTATTGTTGTTATTGTCATGCTTCTAAAGTTTAACAAATTTGATAAAATAGTTTCTAAATTACCCTTATTAAATATACTTCTTCTAATTAATGCATTATTTAATTCACTAAATTAAGTATTATCTTATTAATAATGCTTTTAAAATAATAATTAAATTTACATTTACTATTTATATATTTAAAACTATATATTATTAAAATTAAGTATTATCTATACTACAATATAATACATATTAGAAGGATAAGATGGTAATTTTATTTAAAATTTAAGACACAATACAACATTTTAAGCATAGAGTACAAGTGGCTTATGCAATAATTCCACTTTTGCCCCCATTTAATTAACTTCTTCTTATTATTGTTTTTATTTTATATGCATTATTAATACATTATTTAATAATATGATATTATTTGATTCACTTCATTAAGTTTTATTTTATTTATAATAATATAAATTGACATTTAAATTTATAATTACTAATCATACTTTTAAAACTAAAGTTTTATTTTATTTATAATAATATAAATTCATATTTAAATTTATAATCATTTATCATTTTTTTTTAATTAAATACTATTTAAATTAAGTATTATTTTATTTAAATACTTATATCTATACTACTTTATAATAAATCTCTATTAGATAGAGATGTAATTTTATCAAATATATAAGTTTTGAATCAACATGTACATAGGAGTGTAAGACATTTAAAAGGGGTAGAATAGAGAAGATTGATTAACATTTTAAGATAATATGATAAATTTATCAATTAAATTTTATATACCTTAGTATTTTTACCCTTGTCTCTTTCATGTATTTAATAAACATTATTGATACATTATTTAATAATATGATATTATTTAATTCACTTTATTAAATTTTATTTTATTTATGATACTATAAATTGACATTTAAATTTATATTTGCTAATTATATTTTATAACTAAATATTATTTAAATTAAGTATTATTTTATTTAAATATTTAAGTATATAACTTATATATATATATATATATATATATATATATATATATATATCATCATGTTTATAGTAACTATAAGACTAATATATTTCTAGAGACATATTGTAAGTTTAATAATTTTAATATTTATTTATATCTTTTATAATAAAAGTGAAAGCAGAATTGAATAATAATTTTACATATGGATTAATACACCCATATAAAAAATCATGTTTAAATTTCAAAAAGTTAACCATTTTATTTCATTTATACCATTTCAATAAAATATAATATATAATGCTTATAATACAAATGCTAAAGCATATAAACGTGACCAAACAAAACCGACATTTACTTTCAAGTCCGTTTATCCACTACGATTGAGTGGTAATCCCTCTTTTTTTTCCTTGCCGGTTGTTAAAAGCTCAATAACAATAAAGATGGTAATTTGTTATGATAATTTCTCAATTAATTTTCTCCGGTCTATGCAAATCACCACCGAAAGTTGCCTCCGATGATCATAAAACTCTTACCTATATTAATAAAACGAAACCCCTAAAATCTTGGTAATAAGTGATTTCCGACCACAAATACCACTCATGCTTTCACTAATCTTGTTAGGATAATATAGTTATCTTAAAGACTTTTGTAATATACGTAATTGTTTTTTTCATTCAATTTTTTCAATAATTATATTTTGATTTTTTAATTTATATCATAACACACCGAGCCTATACTGACTAAAATCGAATTCCCAAAAAATCACGCAACAGCCATACCACCGCAACGCGCGGGCATTTCCACTTATATATATATGTATATTAGAAGGTACTATATATATGTATAATTTATAATTAATATAAACATTGAATAAATAAAATATAACTAAACAAATTAGTGCATATATGTGTACTTGAAGAGTTTTCATGTTATTTTTATGTTTTAGACTATATAAATATAAAAGATACTTAGAAATTTAGTGTTTCAGTTTTAAGTGGACAACAAATTGGACATATTATCCGGAAACATATTAAACTATTTAACAATTAAAATTTTAAAAAGTATAAAAAGTAAGTTAAATACTAAATTATAAAAGAATAATCATATTATGATTTGCACTTAACAAGCAGATAAAATTAAATAAAATTATAAATAAATAGAGTCATTTAAATAATATAAATTACTTTGAGATTAATGAAATACATTGGAAATCAAAATATAAGTTTAGATTTATGATATTGTTTACCAGACAATCAATAAACCTACACCCATCAAGTACAACTACAAATGCAAATTAGCATTAGTTTACACTTTTTCAAATTACTTCTTTTTCTTCATTACTTCATCTTCTTCATATCTTCTTCTTCATCTTCATAGCTTCTTCATATTTTTTTTTCGCTGCTTAATGTTATATTTTTTTCTTTTCATTGTTTCTTTCTTTCTCTTTCATTTTTTCATAGGGGTCTGTGTTAAAATTTCTTGGGTGTCACTCGAGATACGATTGTATTTGCATTTAAAAAAAATAATTTTTTATGAGTGTCGGGTGACCCCCAACTCATAAGGGTGGGTCCACCCCTGCTTAAATTGTGTATATATATAAATATAATTATATGTATATTTTTGTGAACACCATTTCTATCCTACTCATACTAATAAATTACACCAAATTAAACCATGTTTCGGTTTAAACCAATTTTATATATATATATATATATATATATATATATATATATATATATATATATATATATTGTAATAATTATAACGATTATGATAATAAATAAATAATACCAATTACGTATAAAATAATAATATAATGTTTGCTCTAGTTGACTTTGACTCATTGATTATGCCCTTCTTTTTAGTTAGTTATTGAAGAAAAATCTGTTAGTTATCACAATCAATTAATGTTTGATGAAAATTATGTGATAATATTATTATGGGTAGGTTATTATTGGTCTTTGTCACATGGAAATGTTCCAATAGGAAGGTCATAGTAAGGTTATGAAAATTACATTCAGTTATCTAATCATAACAAATTCTTTTTTGTTGTCAATTGTATCTGATTGTAAACATAATAATATTTTTTTATGAACGTAAAGGTTAGAACCTTATGATAAATATTGTTATAGTTGTAAAAGTAAGATTAAATGATTGTGTGTATTTACTGTTCTAAATAAATGTATTTCCATTAAAGGTTCTCATTTATATAACACTACAATGTTTTTTTACTCACCTATGTGTGACAACTTCAATCCAATATGCCATATATAGAGTGGTTTTCGCAATTTGTTTATGGTGTATATAGGGCGGTTAGTTAGTATAACTATCTCATAACTCCTACAGTAGATATATTCTACCTTTCATCAAATCAAATGCATCTAATCGTCTTACCAACATTATTACGCACTAACGCACATATTACGAAACTCTTTTAACATTCGCAACTTTTTTTTGAGCGTCAAACGAATTAATTTTAACTCTATTCACTCGGGTAAACCAATTGGCGAAATGTCACCCACGCCTGCGAACACAAACAAAGCTGGTGACCCGCCTCGTCCATCAATCCAATGGAAACCCACCAACGACTATGCTAAAACCCTTAGCCCACAAATACATTGCAACAAATGAGATTCGAATCCATTACCTTCACTTTGAAAAGCCATGAGGTGACTTCTCCAAATGAATTGATCTACGATTCATTTGCATTCACAGCTATTAGTTAGACTCGTGTCTCAACAAAATAAAAATAGCCTTATATATTTAATGCAATAATGCAATGCGATGAAATACTTGTATTCAAAAAACTTATCTTGATTATATATATATACTAATTGTTATTGGAGTTTGTATTAGACTATAGTTAAGTTTTTTTGTTACATGTATATTTGATTATTCAATAGTAGTTGAGTTGACTTGGGACTTAGGAATAATATACTTATGATATAGATATATGGTTAAGGGTATAATTTGTAAATCGTGGTCTATCATTATTTATAATAGAGTAGTCTTTTTGTGATTAGGTCGCAAATAATCGTGTTTTCTTGTGTGTCGCACTACTAGAAAAGTACAATAGATGACGCGCAATGCGCGTTATCTTTGGGGTCAGATGACGTATGTGCGTTAAGAAAGGGGTAGTCATAAATGAAAGATTACATGCATTTGCGCGTCATCTCTTTATGACCGGCAGAAGATGAAGCACATTTTATGACGGTTTATAGATAAAGTGCAATGCGTGTCAAGGAAGGGGTAGTTATAAATGTTAAAATGACGAGCATGCGCGCTTCATCTTTATGAATTTTATGACGCGTTACCAATGATACGCAATGCGCGTCATAAATTTAGCTGCTGTATAAAATATATATTTTTGATTATAAATTTACCTGCATTTTTTATAAAATCACAAATCAATAATTGTCGAATAACAGCAAAACAAAATTCATTCAATTAAATACTAATAAAAGGTATTAAATTGTTTCAGCTTCACTTGCAAATACATAATATTCTAAATTCATTGTCTAATGTAACCCGGCCTAAACATAAAGAAAATTTGTAACGTAACGCGACCACACTTCACGAATAACATCCAAATCATCACCAGTGTATTCGGCTCTACCTCCTCCAACCTAAGAAAAAACCAATATCACCCAATTAAACTTGTGAATTTGGACCATCCAAATGAACTAACAACCTCTATTTTAACAAATATCACCCAAAATTCCAAATCCCACATATATTATACAAAATTCAACTGCTTAATCATCAAATCAATCAAATTACACAAAATTCAACGTACCTCGTCTCAAGGCATACGCCTTAAGCGAATTGGCTTTTCAAATTTTGGAATTTTCATAATCCACTAAGTGCCTTATACTTTGAACCGACATAAAGTGGCTTATCACATTCTTCAAGAAACGATTTTAACGAATCAGGATCTTTATCTACATGTGTGAAAGCATCATGTAGCATTTCCTTTGTATAATCAAATTCGGAAGGTCTAGATGTATTAGGGCAACTAGAATTAACCTTCGGAAGTTTTCTCCATGAAAAGACCAGACCTTATAATTTTCGTTAAAACCGTAGGCAAAAAGATGATAACCCACATTGGCAATTGAGTGGTGACACAAATTGATACAATTAACACAAGGACATGGAATAACATCTGAATTTGGATTATTACTTTGCGCAAACTCTAAAAGTCCTCCACACCTTTGTCATATGCATTTGATAATCTATTAGTCCAAATCCATGATTTATTCATGACCTTTGTTTCTAGTTTGTCACCATCATAGAAACTAGAATCAAGTTTAATGACGTGAGTTACGTCTTAAAATATGCATCACAATTCACAAAATAAACTAAATAATGGCCTAATTATCCTTTAAAACAAAATAATTAATCCAACAAAACAAACAACCATCAACTCAAGATGTCATTTAGTTTTCTACACAACCTAAATAAGACACATAACGTTCTTAAATCCAACTCGATTTGTGCACCTCTATGTGAGGGTTAAAGTATCCACATTACAATAAGATGTCATTACTCATAAGTTTCTACACAACCTAAACAAGACACACAAAGTTCTACACAACCTAAACAAGATGTCATTAGTTTCTACACAACCTAAGCAAGACACACAAAGTTCAACACAACCTAAACAAGATGTCATTAGTTTTACACAACCTAAGAAAGACACACAAAGTTCTACACAACCTAAACAAGATGTCATTAGTTTCTACACAACCTAAACAACACACACAAAGTTCTACACAACCTAAACAAGATGTTATTAGTTTTTACACAATCTAAACAAGATAAATAAACCTTCAAAATACCTAAAAAACAAAACACAAACAAAATCCACAAAAATTACTACACTAAAACATATACCATATCCAGAAAGTTCTACTTAAAACCCTAATTTACAACACATCCACAATCAACCACAATTTAGCAATCCAAACAAATAAAACAATAATGTAGCACCTGCAATGGGCTTGTAGGCGGAGAAAGACAGAAAGGGTCTACGACTGGCGGTGGTCGACTGGGTGGCCGGAGGGGGTTGATGGGTGGCCGGAGGGGGTTGATGGCTCGACTGCGGGGTTGAGAAATTGGGTGATTGCGGTCGATTGAGGGTGCTGAGAAATTCAGGGATTGGCGAGAGAAGGGGGGGTCGATCGATATATTATAAGGCTTAGAAATTTGAAAAGATGACGAACCAAGATGACACGCAAAAATGCGTGTCATCCTTTCTAAAAATATTTTAAAACACGACATGTATTTTATGATACGCGTAAATGCGCGTCATTTTTCTTTGCACGTCATCTTTTGCGCGTCATCTATTAACAGTTTTCTAGTAGGGTCGTTTGATACAGTTTTCCAACCATTGATATCAGGGCAAAGTTAAGATCAAGAATAACATGTGAAGATCAAACAACAATCAAAGTAGTGAAGAACAAAACCACGAGATTGAATCTGTGAAAGATTGATCGAGACATGTAAATCAAACATTGTGGAAGAAGCTATGAAAGCGGGTCGATTTTGTGACACAATCAAGATTAATATGAGAAGCCAAAATCGATCTCTAATTAAGACAATCAAGAGGCTGTGAAAGCCAATTGTGTGGACCAAGACAAGGTAAGTCAGTCTGTGAAGGATCAATAAAAGAACCAACGACAAAGCGTGTGAAGCAGACCGTTAGGCAAGTGTTGTGATCCGTGAAAGATGCGGCCGAACTACCTATTAGGGGGCAATTATCATCTTTTGATATAAGGAACAATGGTGCAAGAAATTGTATGCGAACAATAAGATAGGTAAGTGAATTGATTCAAAAGTGGTTGATGTTTGGTGCTACTTACGCAAGAAAAAATAATAAGGTGAACGTGGTTATTCACATAAAGGATTAGAGCATTCACATCAGGTTACTTATCTTTATTTTTATAATTACACTAAAAGCACAATTTTTTCTCTCTACTTCTTAATTAAATAATATTTTTTATACTTTTATCATTACTTTTTCTCTCTCCTTTACTCACAATTACTTTCAAAATTATTAAAAAATTTATAAGGGTTGAACAGTAATTCACAAATTTTTTAAATTGAACAGTAACATTTCACTGTACTCCACTCACAACCATTTCTTAAAATATAAAAAACACACTCACATAAATATAAGGAGCAAATTGTGAATGCTCTACGGATGACTAGCCATACCTTCTTTGCTAAATTACTATGCAATAGATATACGTTCAAGTCAAAGTAGCTAAATTAATTCTTTTAAAGACACATGAGGAAAGAAGAAAGGTGTTTTTGTATGTGAATTTACAAGAAAAAAAAGGTTTTTGTTGTTGTTTGAGTGAAGTGAAAAACAAAAGAAGACCGAGAAGGTTTCAAAACGTTAATTGTTTTGCGACATATTAATCGAGAGAAAGAGACACCCAAAGAGACCACGAAAGAGTATGAAAAAACCTATATGGTTCAAGATCGAGGTGTGCTACCTGTGTGGAAAAAGTTGTGCAGTCAATCAAACTTGAGTGACTCAAGTTGTTGTGAACGACTAGACTGACAATTAAGCAAAATTAAAAACAATTCAACAAACAATTCATAAAGTAGCATAAATCATATAATTCCTGACTCTTTGAACTAGAGGCGGGTAAAAGAACCGATTTTGGTTTCCAAACTGGTTTGTAACCCAAAACCGGTTTGACCCGAAACTGGTCCTAAACCGACCCAAGCCGTCGATTCTTACATCGGTTCGACCCCAGTGCATTGAAACCAGTTTCAACCTTGTCCGGTTCCCATATCGGTTTTCAAACCAGCTTCCAAACCGGTTTTAAAATATAGTTGTTGGCCAACGGCTATATAGCCATTGTTTGACTGTTTGAACCCATTTTTGATCTTTTTTGGTGTTTTTTTACTATTATACCCCTCTTAGATTAGTATAAATATGTAGTGGATGTTTTGGTTGAGTCACAACAACTTAAAACGCTCTCTACTTTAAAAATCTAAAAAACGCTCAATGCTTTCGTGCAGTTAAAAAAACTCTCAAATGGCTTTATTAAGTGCTCAATTTTGTTGATTGTGATAAGTTTTCAAGCAACGTGGTGGTTAGAATCCTTCTTATTAGTAGGAACCACGAAATATGGTGCAACTACGATTTATGTGAAATATGTTTAGCGGTCCGAACAAAGATCGTTGCAAGGTTTGCAATAAAATTTATAAAAAAGATGCAAACACAACCTTGAAAAATCACATTTCATTGAAATATTGCAAAGCATTGAAATGTGAACAATTTTGAGGTCAAGCTTCGATGACAAACGAAGAAAATATGTGAGCTTATAATGTTGATGCGGTTCGGGATCAAATGACGCATTTTGTAATTTAAGAAAGCTTGATATTCAAAGGTTCGAAAATGAACATTTGAGACTCTACTCATTCAAGGAACTCTTGCACTGCGTTATACCATTGTAAGTCGAGCTACCGTTCGAATAGATTTATTAAAAATATGAAAAAAGCTAAAAATGAATTAATTCTTATTTTGATAATTTAGAAACCGATGTTAACTTTTCTTGTGATGTTTGATCTACTCCACACAGTTTAACGTACTCGTACATTTATGTCACCGCCCATTGGGTACAACCCGAAACATGACAAATGATTAAACATACGATTTCGTTTGAATTGTTTGATTGTCCTCACACTAGTGAAAATTTATTTTATATTTAAGAAAAAGTTATTAAAACTTATAAATTAAAACTAAAATTTTTTCAATATCTTTTGATAACGCGCCAAATAATATACATGCAATCGAACAATTAAAATTAAAATATAAACCGATTTGTAACGGTGCTTTTTATCATAGTAGATGTGTTGCACACATTATAAATTTAAACGTTCAAGACGGTTTAAAAATGATTGAACGAGTAAAAGACACTTTTTAACTAATGTTACGTGATATTTTTAGCTTCAACAAAAGATATACTCGATTTCAAAAATTTGTAAAGAAGCGAATTTCAAATATTTTAGATCCGAATTAGGACGTACCTACAAGATAGAATTTAATTTGTACATGTTTGAAAAGGCTATCAAACAAAAAGGTAGCCTAATAGCGTTTCATAATATTCTTGTGAACCGTGGTTCGGCTTCATCATTTCCTTAATCGAGTTGGGCTACTATCGAGTAAATAACTAAATGATTCGTATGTTAAAAACCGTTAAAACTAATTTATCAGGAGTTTATTATCTCACAAGTACTAGTACTTCGCCAAATATATATATTGACTTCAAAACTAAGTGAATTGTTGTTTAAAATATCATTTTTTTCTAATATGATACCAACAATTAAAGAAAAACTTAGAAAATAGTTCAATGAAATGCCTACAGTTATTACATGTTCCGTCGCGTTAAACGCTTGCTTAAATAAAGAAAGGATTGAAACTTTATTGGAATAAATAATTTATGATTTAGATTTATTGTATGACGACCCATTTTATATTCAAACCATAAAAATCTAATTTTAATCAAGAATTATCGAATATGTTTATTGTTTATGTTGCTAAATATGGTACATCAACAAACATTCGTGATATAATGAGAAACGTTGCATTTACGGGAAGTTCTAGTGATCCAATATATGAATGGTATAGTATGCAGGATCGGTGTTGCTCTCACAACACAAGTATATCTCACAAACTCACTTAATATCACTCGGTTGATGAAGCAGAATCTCTAACTAAGTTGACAAATAATATAATAAGTTAATGAACACAAGAATGGTTTTCAAGATACTTGTATATATTACTTCTCAACTCAGTGTTACAAGACTCTTACAAGCATATTTGATGAGTTACAATAAGAAACTATATATACTACTATCTACAGTCGATTATACTTGGATAACCGGTTGAAATTTACAACTAGACAAATACTACATTGCTAGAAGTAAGGCATCTATGATAAAATACTATCTAGATTAGGTAGTCATGACATGTCCATGATTTACCTTTTGTCACCAACTAAAGATGGCAACTGTACTAATTGATAAAGGGTGAACAGTGGATTAAAGTATGGTCAACTACATGGGCGTGGGAAAGTGCCGTGCAATATATCAGAGGTGGTAGAGGATGTCAGACCGACCATACTTATGTCTACTGGTTCATAGTTGGTTCTTTCGAAACTAAATGGTTTCGAAAGAATAAGTTCTTCCGAGGCTATTTATACTTCGGAAGAATAAACTTCTTCCGAGTCTTCTGCAAGTCTTTGTAACTTTATTATTTGGAAGACTCTGCCTGGGATCTTCTAAGTGTATATATTTTGGAAGGAAAGCTACTTAGTCTCGGAAGATTGAGTTTTACGTTCGGAAGTTCTTCATACTTAAGATTTCGGAAGATTTTTGACTTTTCTTTGGAAGAGCATCTTTGTCTTCGAAAGACTACTTCAATTGTATTTCAAAATATTCTAAGTGTGTTTGGCTGCATCAGGCTTATATGATCCAACAAACTCCCCCAGTGCTAACAAAACTTCACTTCCTTCTACTCCTCAGAGTCTTCAACATCAGGAAAAGCATATATTATCTGTCTCTTTGTTCTTTCCTGATGTGGTGGAGAGAAGCTTGTACAAGTTATTCGTAAATAGTAAATCTAATCTGTTGTCTTGAATGACATGTACCATTTGCTGTGTTCCTCTTAAACGAGTTAGTTGATGGGAATTGTAGTCATATTCCCATCTAACTATAGGATCCGAAGTTGGGTCTTCAACCATCTGTAGTAATGTTCTTTCTTTTATGGTTGCACCTTCTTCTTCTTACTTTACTCTTATTTTCAACTCTTCTTCAGTCTTGGCTTTCTTTGTAAGCTCAGCAAGATGAAGATTGCTCAGATGATTTCTGATATGAGCAGCAATTTGAGAGTTGGAGGGATTGGAGAATGGTTTCTCTGCTAACTCAGCAATGTCAAATCTGCTGGAGTGTAGCAGAGATGATGTATCAAGTCTGTTTACTTGACCATTCTACCTTTCCACAGCAAAGATGTGTGAAGATTTAGCGAACCTCCACCGGAAAATTTGCCTTCTAGGATTCAGGGCTTAGTTGGCAGCTTGTCCCCTTTCCTAGTGTCCAGTAGAGTCACTAGTGTACTTTTTAACTTCTTCTCTTTTTCGTTAAGTGTGTTTAAGTAGTTGCAAAAAGTTAGAGAGCTTGGTCTAGTGTTCCCCTTGGTAGATCAAGGAATGCATCTCTTGTGAGGGAACAGGAGAGCCATTGATGTATTTCAGTTTAACAGACACTTCTTCACAAGAAATGTCACTCGAAGTTGTGCAGTTGGTGAGCTTCCTTTGATCTCTTGAATTCTTCTAAGGACAAGGGCTTAGATGGTTTAGAAGATGGTTTGGGTAGTGATTGGGTTCGGGGTTGTGTTTTGAGTTTAAGGATAGGTGGTGGTGGTGGTTGTTGAGAAGCAGTGGGTGAGGATATAGTAAGGCTGATGATGTGGGTTAAGGGATGTAAGGTTTAGTTGTTGGTTCAGTTTTGATGGAAAAGGAAAAGGTGTGGGCATGGGTTCTATAAGTTGTGGTTTGGGTGCAGGTTTGGGTGCCGTCTTCTGAACACTTTGTCTTTCAGTTATCTCATGCCTTCTTCGTAAGCGAATGTCAGCATTTATGTCGCTGTAGGGTATTCTCAGACATGGGACCCACTTGCCTGCCGGTGAAGCCTGGGCTTTGAGAGAGGCTTTCATCTAGTACTTATCTCGCACCTTCTTGCAGCCGCAAGTTGTGCTCTTCCTTCTTTTTCTTCTTCTCCCTCAGCTCTCCTAACAGCCCCTTTCCTTTTTTGTTGATTTGATCTTACTTTTGTGTAAAAGAAACAAAATCATATCATGATCATGAGTGGTTAGCTCCTTATGAAAATAGCCTCTTGTACAGAGAAAGGCTATTCTCTCCATCCTCTCCCTCTCCATTGCCTCCTCTTCCTTTTTTCTTTTTCTCCTTTTATGGCCAACCTTGCTGCCTCCTCCTTTTTTTTCGGCAGCATGGTTGTGTACTCTATCTTCACAAGTTCATCAAGTGGGAGTAGAAGTATTTCTTTATTGTCTACTCCCAGGCAGATAAGACTGTCTATAACCTCCACTTTCCTTTAATTGTTGATATTTTTTTAAGCGGCCGCTGCTGCTTTGCTGCTTGCAGCCAGCAGCTTCTTAGTATCATTCTTTCTTTCTTCTTGAGCTTTTCTAAACTTTCCTCCTTTAGAAGCTTCTCAGCAGTGAGCTTACTCTTTCACTTAGAATCAACCTTTGGAGACTCAGGTTTAGAGCATTCAGGTTAGGGAGGTGGGGTGGAACTTGAGATGTTTGAGATAAAGGAGTTGTAAGGAAGTCCTCATGTTTACCTCGCGCGGCTAGATCAAGAATGGCCTCTGTGATATCCCATTTGGATGTAGGTATCCTCTAAATCAGACTTGAGAAATTTAATGGGGGGCTCCTTCATCATGGAGTTCAAATGCTCCCTGATGGTGGTTTCATTATGATGATCTTTTGCCCACAGATCATTGATCTAATGACCCTTTCATCATGAGTGTTTCGCTTTGACCATTGGCCTAGAATTCGACCATGTGTTTGAGTAAATGGTAGGGTTAACAGTAAGGGCAGTAAAGTATGTGGATTGTGACACAAATTTGACGATGGGGGCAAAATCGGCATCCCTTGAAGAATCAAGGATGGCGACTTGGTTGTGTAGGGGATTCACGGCCATTATTCTGAAAGAACTGTTTGATTGAAGAATTTGAGAGTGAATGTAGAATAAGAATGTAAATTTGGGGCTTTTGTAGAGGTAAAGAGAGTAAAGAAAGAGAGTTCAAAGTTTTTAAATAGGGTAAAAGATCAAACAGATAAGGTGAAAGGACAGTCTAGGTTTGGTTTGACAAGGCGGGGGTAAGATAAACCATTTAAAATATTCCGACAATTATCAATAAAATCTTACTTTTTCATAGTGGGGCTTAAAGATTTCCGTTACACAGTCAAGTTTTTTTTCGAGAGTAAATTGCTTCCGAGAGAAAAATTATGTTTCTCAGTAGTGTCTTTTGAGGCTACTTTTACTTTCGAAGGCAAACATGTCTCAAAGACAAGTTTGCTTCTGAGAGTAAAAGTTTTTTTCGAGAAATGAAGTTAGTAAGCTTCGGAAGTGGAATTTGCCTTCGGAAGATAGATAAAGATCTCTTCCGAGGGTAAATTTCTCTTCGAAAGAATTCATACTTAGAAATTTTAAAGAAAGACTTTTTCTAACAGGCCTTAGATTGTATAAAGACAACATAGACAAAACATATTTTATAAGGTTTTCTAAATAGATTGACTAGTCAATGTTAATCATCCCAATAGCTGTGATTAAGTACTTAAATCTTTGTTTATCAAAAGCTTTGGTGAACAAGTCAGCATATTACTCATTTGAATTGACTTTGACTAGTTTGATTAAGTTTTTCTCATGAATATCTCGAATTAAATGGTACTTGATGTCAATATGTTTTGTCTTGGAGTGCTTAACTAGATTTTCTGTGATAGAAATACACTCTTGTTGTCTATGTGGATGGAGTCGATCTCCATGAAGTTGAAACCATAATCTAACATCTGATTTTAAATCCATAGCAGTTGAGCACAGCAGCTTGCAGCAGCAAGTATTCAGCTTCAGCAGTTGATGTAGAGACACATGATTGCTTCTTGCATTGCTAGGAGATGATACTTCCACCAAGAAATTGATATTCTCCTAATGTGGAGCTTTTATTAATGTTGCAACCACCATAATCACTGTCAGTATAATATAGAGATTGAAATCCTTATTCTAGGATACCAAGACCTAGTTTGGGAGCTCCTTTAAGATATCTAAGAATTCTCTTGACAACAATTAGGTGAGACATCTTAGAAGCAGCCTGATATTTTGCACAGATGCAAGTTACAAACATGATAGCAGGTTTGCTTGTAGTGAGATACATCAGAGATCCAATAATTGCCCTGTACTGATGCTGATTAGTATCCTCCCCCTCGAAATCAGGACAAAGATTGTGATTTCTAGGTATAGGTGTCTTGGCTGGTTTACAATCTTTCATCTCAAATCTTTCTAAGAGTTCTTGACATACTTAGATTGATTAGATAAACCCTTCTTCCATCTATTTTACTTGAATTCTAAGGAAGAAATCTCCTTTCCCATTGAACTCATCTCAAACTTTTCTCATGATGCTTTTAAATTCTTTGCATATTTGGTCATTTGAGAAACCAAATATGATATCATAAACATAGACTTCTACAGGCAACATCTCCTTCCCAGACTTTTTTATGAACAATGTTTTGTCTATGGTGCCTCTGGTATAGCCATTCTTCAGAAAAAAACTACGATAGTGTCTCATACCACAGCTTAGGTGCTGGTGTAACTCATAAAGAGTTTTATCCAGTTTGCACACATAGTTGGAGTGCTGTGGGTCTTCAAATCCAGGTTGCTGACACAAATAGACTTCTCTTTCGATATCCCCATACAGAAATGAACATTTGACATCAAGTTGATAGACTGTGAAATTCTTGGATGCTACAAAAGCAAGGAAGATTCGCACAGACTCAAGTCTTGCAACAGGTGCAAAGACATCAGTGTAATATACGCTTCTTCCTGTGTGTATCCTTGATCCACAAGTCTTGCTTTGTTTTGATGATCAAACCTATGTCGTCTATTTTATTTCTGAACACCACACTTAGTGCCAATAGGGACATCGCCAGGTGGTAATGGACACATGTTTCATACCTTTTGCCTTTTGAACTGAAGCAACTCCTCTTGCATTGCTTCAACCAATTGTTGTACTTGAGAGCTTCTTCCATCTTCTTGGTTTCCATTTGAGAGAGAAAGCATAAGTACAAGCAAACATTTCCAATGTGGGTCCGACCTCTTGTTCTCACACCTTCTGAGACATTCCTAATAATGTTCTCAATTGGATGAGGTTGTGTATCTTGAGCCTAGAAATCACATCTAGTTTCATAGATAGATCCAGATGGAGAAGTTTTGTTAAGAATTTTGAACGCTATTTCTAGCTGATGTCTTACACTCATTCAGTGAGGACTGATTGAATAATTATGCGACAACATCAATGGTATTTTGCTGTGAAACAGCATCAACAGTCTTTTGTTCCTCTAGATCACTGTCTTCATCAGTTGGTGTTAAATGCTAGAGTTGTCAGCTGATGAGTTTTGAGCTCAATTGGCTGACAACTTGTAAAGCTCTATTGTTTCCTGAGATGTTCAAGCTTTCAGGACTTTCAGTAGTGGGAGCTTGATCTTTATGACTTTTTGGAGAAATTAGAATAGGTCTGGGTAACTCAATAGTTGATCGTCACATGAGTCACTTTGAGTTTCTATTCTAGATGAAACATCTCATAAGATGGTTTAGAATAGTTTGAAAACATTCTAAGTCACAAATATGATTAGGACTATTTCCCTTAACACAAATAGTGTGCACATTGACAATAATGTTGGATGATTGCTCAAATTGTTAATTTTTGATGTTATATACTTTATAAGCATAGAGTTTGAGGGAGTATCCAACAAAGATAGCATCATCCGACTTTTTAGCAAATTTTAAATTGTCTTT